>PPOP03000040.1:0-94096 GCA_003708535.3 Kazachstania bromeliacearum | reverse complement strand
TTGTTACTGCGAGTAGTGGGTGGGCGAGTGTTCCTGGTGGTTGGAGTTGGTGCTGGTGCTGGTGCTGGTGCTGTGGCCTTGGCCATAAACGTCGTAGCTCTCAAATTCGAAATAAATTGATTAAAATAAGTCATGATCAATTGATTGGTAAGAGCTGTGTCTGTTTGTAAACAGAACTTAAGATAAACTAGAAGTAATAAAACACAATTCATTATATCTCTTTTTCTGTCATTAATTGTGTTTGTGTTACAATTTTTGACACTTTAGTGTGTCATCGGGGACGACTGGGAGAGTTCCCTAAATAGTGGTCGGATCTGCCCAGATCAGATCCCAGTCTTGTAGTGACCCAGGTGGTACTCCAGTTAGATCCCGGTAGTAGGTGTGTGGACTCTCGAAGTGGATACTTTTCAAAGCGAAAGAAGTGGAATGGCGTTGGATGCTGGTGCTACACATGGAGCATCTACTCGATCGACCACTAGACTCCAAACATTTGTGATGAGGCTTCTTCTAGTTACAAGTGTTCAACTGTTCAGATGCGAGCAATAAGATCTTGTTATCATTTTTATTATTGATAACAATTAACATCTAAAAGTTGTATGTGAGTAAGATGAGCATTGACAGTTATTACTACGTATCATATAAATGCAAACATTATAACGAGGAAGTTGGTAGGTACTTGTAGTTCTAAGTCACTTAACGGTTTTCGTATCCCACTTCAAGAACATATAGAGTATCGACATTAACAGGTTCATTTTGAAAAGATTGAAAACAGTTCACCCTCAGGAGATTGAAGTATTGATTATTTTGGCTAGACTTGAAAGATTAGTGTTGTGCTGAAGGACAGAAACAAAGTCAGAAGTGGGTTTGCCAGGATTTAAAATGCCTTCTGAGTCTCTCCGTCAGGGAATACGGGTGGTTTAGCTTAGTTATCGTTAGATGGACGGAAAGTTGCAATAGTAATGATTCAAGTCAACAGACTACATTCTGTTGTTTCTATTAACCCAGTGTTGTGCATCGTAGTAAAAGAGATGTTTCTCCAGCCAGTTAGTCGAAGTGTGGATTCTTTGCTTATAAATTAAACACGTTTAGCTTGGTTCTAGAAGATCTTATTTTCCCCTTCAATTTGTTTCTGTTAATAACAATTCAGCTGGACCAATCCTAAGTTATATTAACTTATTTGAATTATCAAAAACTATTGTTGTGGGTGATATTAAACTAATAATTTACTTAGATCATCCAAATTTCGAGTTATAGTTTAGAGATACCTTGTTGACCACTTTCCCGTACAAGGAAGGTGTAATACTGATTTGCTGTGACAGTGTTAAGCTTCTAATATTTCAATAGTTGATCTGTTCAATAATTTTCCAAATAACCGAATTGTAGAAACTCAAAAAAAAAAAAATGAAGACATTACCTCCCTTTGTTTAAAAACCATCAAATTAAAGAATCAAACATTACTGACTGAAAAGATATAAAATCAAGAAAGAGAAACGCAAATAATGTTATATGAGTTAGTGGGGATAGTGCGTGTTCTTAATACTACAGTAGCTCCTGTGGAAGCTAAAGAACTTCTCACAACAGTGGGTAAATTGATCTTAAATAATAGAGGTGTTATAAGGAGTATTGTATCAAATGGTACTGAACAACTTTCGACAGTGATGAAGAAGGATCAAGAACAACATTTCCGTGGTTATCGATTTACAATGTTATTTGATTCATCAGCAGCGGTACAATCTGAAATTTTAAGAACTTTAAAGAAGGATCCCCGTGTGATTAGATCATCTGTGGTTAAGATAAATACAGATAAAGAACTTGATGTAGCATCATCAGTGGATAGAGCTAGAGGGTTTAGTTCTATATTGGAGAAAATAAATTCAAATTCAATGTAATGACATTATTTAATTCATGTAAATATTCTAATAAGAAAAGAGATAAAGATATAATAATTTTTTGACTATTGTTTAACTATGAAAAGTTGTATATAAATTAAATTACAAAATTATAATTAAAGAAAAGGAAAGATATACATAACAACAATTGTTATATTGAAAGAATATATGTTTTTTTTTTTAACTTCCAAAACTGATCTTTTTAAATTTAATCAATTCTTTTTGAAATTGGATCAAAGCCATCATTTTGTAAATCTAATGAATTATTTGATGTAGCTGAAGATCTGTTTGAATTTGGAGAGGTTCTATCAAAAATTATGGGACTAACACTTCTATCACTCATTTCAATGCTTGGCTCTAAAGTTGATAATGGAACATTTTCAATATCATTGTAATTACCATCTAATGGATTATTTTGTAACATATCATATTTCTGTACTGAATCATAAGACCATCTACAAAACAATGAAGTGTCCACTAATGGTAAATGTGTATATTTAGTGTATTGGAAAATAATGTATGAAAGAACTGATCCTAACATTAAATCAACAAAATAATGATGTGTTAAATACATTGTAGACCACCATAACCAACACACGTAACCAATAAATAAAGGAGTTAAGAATGGGAAGCAATATGAGAAAAATAATGCCTCCATCGTAGCACAACCTGAATGTAAAGATGGGAATGCACCAAAAATCACTGATGAATTGGAGAACCCTTTAGTGTAAAGGTTAATGTGTAACAATTCATCAATTCTAGCTAACCCACCTGGAGAACCATGCATATTGTAATTAGCAGTACCTAACCCATAAAGAATCTTATACCAAGGTGGTGCCGCTGGGAAAATGTTTTGACAAATCACACCAAATAAATTCATATAACCAAATGCAAATGCATAACCTTGTAAAATTGTTGGTGGACCAAAAACGAATAGAATGGCTGCCACCACAAATGGTGCACCAAAATGGAATAACCCGTATGGGATCCAAGCCAACACGTCTAAGAATGAATTTGTAGAAGTGGCTAAAATATCACTTAAATTGTCACCGTATAGGATTGTTTCAATGGCAGGTAAAACTTTCACAGTGATAGGAGGTCTTTTTTCACCTGGGAAATAACTTGATGTGAAATATAATGCTAACCAAGTGAAAATGGGTAATGCATTAAAGAAGAATTGTGATGTGATTGGAATCAAAAACACCAATGCAAATAAACAATACACTGCAATTTTTTCCAACCAAGTAGCTGGATTTGTTATGAAAACGAATAACCAAATGGATGCCATAAACCCATAATGGCAATAATCTGTCACGGTTGGGTTATAATGTTTTAATTTTTCCAAATTGTCTTTAGGGTTCCAACTTGTTTGCAAGTTAGCTACTTCACAGTTGGCTGGTCTTTCAGATAAAAACCATCTTTGGAAGAAGTTTGCCATGTCTCAGTAATTAAAATCAGCCGAAAACGGAGTGTGAGGTGTTTGTGCGGGGGTATTTATACAACCGGGTACAGTAAATGAGAAACGAAAGGTCCTAACACGTTCACACAGCAGCAGCTAAGAGTCACAACAACAATAACAACGTCTGACACGTTAGAATCCACTACATATTAAATTTGATTGTTTGCTTTTTCGATGCGATTTAAATATATTTTTCGTGAAGGAAAAAGCCGCATCACCCGCCACGAGTCAGTCAAGTTCAAATAAAACCAACTTTTTCGATGAGAACCGCCCAGAGTTTAAAGGACAAGGGAGTCAAGACTGTTGTAGAGTGTATTGACCAGTGATCATGTCTGTGAGAACTTCTGGTAGGAGAACCAAGGGCACGAACAAGTATTTGCAAGCGATTTTGAAAGAGGAAACTCAGAGTTATGATGAAGTTGAGAAGAATGATGTTGAAAGTGGGGAGTCTGTCAGATGCAATGTATGTCACACGACAGATGCAAATTACGATGCAGAGACCGATCCGAACGGTGATATGATACAATGTGACGGTTGTGACACTTGGCAGCATATTAAATGTATGACTGGGGGTAAAAACGATATCTCAGAGTTTTTATCTAAGGATGACAAGTATTTCTGTGAAGTGTGTGAACCTAGCAAATATCCTCATTTAGTGGAAACGGTTCACGAGGAAGAGTATGTTAATGACGATGATAATGACGATGCTGTATATAATAATGATAATAATATAGAAATTGCTGATTCTGATGATGAATTTTTAACCCCGAAAGCTGGCAGAAGAAGACGAGTCTCGTCATCCAGTGGTACTGAACATATGCCAAAGAGGAAAATGTCAAGAAGTACTCAAGTGGCAGAAAAATCACACAATAGAAGAAGTAGTCAATCTATGAAAGAGGAAAGAATCAGAGAGAATGCATTGAAAATGTTTATTGATTTGTTCAATAAATTTATTATCCCAGAAACGGTGGACAGCAAGAAATTTGTCATACCAGAGGGGAAAACTGTACAAGATTTGGCTACAGAATTAGCCACAGAATTAGAAGAGAAATTATATTTAGCTTGGTCTGATCCCGATAGTGACACTGTAGGTAAATTTTATCCAGAGAAAGTAAGAAGTCTTTATTCTAATTTAAAGGATAAGAAAAACATTGACTTGAAGACACATGTGATGAACAAGGACATTTCATTGGATAAATTGGTCAAGATGACGGCAGCAGAATTGGCTAATCCAGAATTACAACATTTTAAACAAAAAGTGGACACTGAATCATTAAATCAATTAATCATTGAACAAAGTGATAAACCATTATTTGTAAAGACTCACAAGGGTGACGAATTAATTGATAATAGTAACATTCATGAATCTGATGAAGGTGCATTTTATTCAAGGGATAATATTACACATGTACACCCTGTTGAAGAGACACCTGCTGAAGTTACAAAGGATAAAAGTGATGATACTGTTGTTGTAGAACAAACTCCTGTCGAAGACAACATTAAAAGTACTGCTTCTTCAAGTCCATCATTGAGTGTAAAACCAATAACATCACCACCATCACGTACAAAATATTCATTAAATTCTAGAATAGTGTACCCTGAATTAGCAATTGCCTTCCCAAGTAAATTACACTATTTGACTTGTTCCAGTTCCAAAGGTAAAAATCCATACAGGGAAGCATTAGGTGATGGTCAATTGATTGTGGAAGGACGTGTAACCATGGATAAAGCTTATGCATATTTAAAAGAAGTGAAACATACAAGAAATATATTAGCTTATTATTTGGATGTACCTGAAGATGAAATGGGTCAAGATTCATATTCCAGTTTAGTGGATTCCATAATATTTAATAATAAAGTGTTAGGTGTATCATTAAAGAGACCATATGAGAAAAATATTTATCTTGTGGGTGCTGATTCAGGTGAATTCCCCAGTATCATTCAAGATATTTATGGAGAGGACAACAAAGATTTTGAAATGGTTAAATTTTCTCAACAAAAGATATTTGTATTAGTAGTAATCAGACCAGAATTGGTTAGATAATATTGTAATAAGTATATATGTAATAAAATTCTTTAATTATTTAAAAAATTGATATGATCAGTTTATTTCAAACAAAACTGTGATAATTTTAGTAAGGTACAGAATTGAAAATTATGATAATGTATATAATAAGGTACGTTATTTTATATATAATTTAAGAATGCTATTAGTTAACAACACATTTAAGCCTTAGCTAAAGCCTTCTTAACAGTGTATCTCTTTTGCTTTCTTAAAACCATAACTTGGAATCTTTCGAAATCAGTCAAAGCAGCTCTTCTTTCACGTTGAGCGATCTTCTTAGCCCAAGAAGAAGCAGCCCACTTTTCACAGACACCAGCAGCAGCCCATTTCTTAGAAACAGTGGCAGTTCTAGCACCTCTTGGTAAAGCGAAGGTTAATGGAGTTAAGACAACTTGACCTAAGTGGATAGCTTGTCTTGGAACACCAGCAACTGGACCGTCAATCAAAGCCTAATTAAAAAAATTAATAATAATAGAAATTATTATAAGAAATTTGTTAGTAAAAATGTTATTGCAAATAGGATTGGGAGAATCGTACAATTATAATTTGTCATTAGAGTGGAGGGATATGATCATACGAGGAGTGTTTTTTGTTTCCATATAATATTCATAATAATAATTTTCAATTCACTATCATATCGAAATTTCCTCATTCAATAAACCACAAAACTCTTGGTAACAATATTATAATAGTACTAGTCATTATAGTAGTGATTAATTAACATACCTTCTTTTGGTCGATGATTTCAACAATAGTGGCTAATTTACCGGCGGATGGACCTTTCTTGATCAAAACGACACGGCCGACTTCAACTTGTCTCCAGTGAGAGGCCTTAACAATAGAATCAGTGGACATCTTTGATATATATTTTCGTTCAGCTGTTTAAACTTAACTGTTAAATTCTAGTAAAATAGACCTAAAATAACAAATTTCAATATACTTCAACACAGTTTGAGTGAGTGGTTGAAACTGTTCATGAAAACGAGAGTGGGCGCGGGCTCCCACGGGGCCCGTGAAGGGACTCTGTCTGCGCGAGACCGCCCGCCAGGCGGAACGTAGCGGGCCGCAGTGGGAAAACACAGGCGGAGTCTAGGCGGAACTCCCCCCGTGTGTTTCCCGTCTGGAAAAAAACAAATCGACGCAAAAAAATAATGAAACAATTTATAAATTTGGAGTGTCCGGATGCAAAAAACAGTCACTTTAAGAAGCGAATTTCCCATTTTTTCACGTATAAAAGAAACAACATTGTATTAATTCTTTGTCAATTAGTACCACTTTCTCTACAAGGGTAACAAATTGAAGGCAGAACAAAGACAGTTTCAGGAGAGACGAAGTGTCAAACACACAATTGTTTGATACTGTTCTTTGCTTCAATAACAAGGTTTCTAAATGATGATATAATTTGCGATCTAGGACAAAACTACCTGGGACATGCCTAGTTCCATATGGGTATTTTGTGGCATGCGAAAAATTTCTTTGACTGATTAGAAACCATTGTTTTGTAATTTACTACTTAATCTTGTTCTTGCAATCTTTACTATACTGTTTAATGTTACCATGTGAATAATAAGCTTATACAGTGGTAAAACCGGGTAACATAGCTTACATTGTCTACGTATTTCAATATCAAATAGAACCATCTCAAAGGGTAAATAAACAATATTGTGGAAGAGTAAATACAATATTACAAGAGATGTCCACATCAAATTATGCACAATTAGAATCAAACGTATGTTGAGTTATTGTTTACCACCGCAATCCAAGTTATTTCAATTTACTGACAAAATTCAAAGACACATGTTCTTTTCCACAATTTTTAGAATGATCAAAGATTAAACAGTTTAGCCAATAAATTGGCCACTTTCAGAAATATTAACGAAGATATAAACGACCAAGCAGTCAATGACGGATCACTAATAAATCAAATCTCAGATTCATTTAATGCATTATCAAATAATATTAGAAATTCTTCCACTAGATTAACAAGAACTATGGGGATGGGTAACGGTATTTGGAAAATGGTTGGGTTAGCATTATTGATTTTCTTTATTATTTATAATTTATTTAAACTATTTTAAGAGCACACAGAGATATAGATACGAATTGTTTTTTTAATTACCTTCAGTTACATCTTTACCTAATCTGTAATTACCTATAGCTTTCCCCCAATTGACTTTTGATCTAGTCACAGGTAATCTTCTTCTTAAACCCTTGAATTGTTTTTCATTCAAATTAGTAAATGATTCATCTAATTCATTTTCAAATGATTTTTCCACTTCTGTTAATGTCTTTATTAAATTAGTCACATTAGTTTCATTGACATCTTTTTGAGCTTTAAAATTAACATTACCATCTTCGTAATAATGTACTTGTACTTTAATATCACCAATTAAAGAATTTTCCTCTTGATCATAAATGTATTTGGATACCCATTGACCATTCCAAAAATTATTTGGATTATATTTAGAACTAGTAATGTAAAGGGCAAATTTATTCTCCTCATTGGGGATTGGATACAAAGCCACTGCAAATTCACCTGGGAAATTCTTCTCCACATAATCATTCAATTGAGAAATTGTGTCTTCAATACTATCAGTACTAACTTCATTGTATGGTTCCACATTAAAACCTTTACGAGTTAAATGATCTACTTCAAAAGAGATCTTATTAACTGGGTCCACAAATCTAGAACCATCTTTAGTGTATTCACAAATAATTATCGATTTACCATCCACTTCAATGGGTTGTGTGTTTACCACATTATATTGTTCAATTACGTCAAGGATAGTATCTTTGGAATTTTCACCCACAATAGTAATTAAATCTTTATAAACGTTTTCAATCTCACCTGGGGGGCAATCAAATATGATATCTTTAATGATAGTTTCGAATTGGGACATGTCACACTGTTTTGTAAATATAAAGGGGCTTACTATTACTCTGATTAATGTTTTCAATTTTGCCTTTTAAATTTCCATTTTTTTCCAGATTTATAAAATAATAATATATAGATTTATATGATCTATTTAGTTTGGATGACCATTAGAGTAACCTGGAGGTGGATATGCTATATTTTGATTTTGATTAATATTTTGTGGAGGTGGTTGATACTGTTGCTGCGGTTGATATTGTTGTTGTTGTTGTGCGGTCGGACCTTGTGGGTATCCACTAGGGGAATAACCTTGATTATATATTTGTGGACTGGGTTGAGTTTGAGGTGGTCTATTATAACCTTGCATTGGTGGTGGTGGTAATTGTTGTGATTGTAATCCCATAGGGGTTTGATAAGCATTAGCTGCTCTATCAAGTAGTTGATTATATGTAGCTTCGGCATTAGCCAACACTGCCCTTAATGATGTTAAATCTTCTTTCTCCTTAGCATATTTACCTAACATCTTAGTAATTTGTGGTCTTAAAGGTGTCACAGACCCATACATGTTATTAATTTCACTGTTTTGAGTCAAATCATCACTATTAGTAACATTCCTTAGTATGTATTGTAATTCATCCACTTTACCCTTTTGATTAAAGACACGATCCTCCATCTCTGCTTCTCTTTGTTTTTCCTCTGGTGTAGGTTCAGTCAATGGTGTAACATAATTTAAGGGGAATATCCCAACGTGACCACGTAGAGAACCTCTCCACCAATCTCTATAAACTTGTTCTAATACAATGATAGTATCACCTTTCTTAAACGATAATTCATTTGGATCTGTACTTGAAAGATCATACATGGCTATCACTTTTTTAATAGAACTTGTTGGTGGCGTATTTATTTCCACATTATTGGTTTGTTGTGGAACCTGTTGTGATTCTGCCTTATGCGTTTCAGTTTCATATTCAGCCAATGATAATTTCAAAGCTTCTTGCAATTCTTTATCCTCTTGAGACTTGGATTCGTGGCTCATTTCATGTTTCACTGGCTTATCTGGTTGATTCAATAAATATCCATATTGTTTCTTTATCTTCTTATTCAAATCGTACATGGATTTCAATGACGGATCATCTTTAAACGAATCCGATAATTGTTTCACCGTTTGTGCCACTTCTTTCTTCAAATTGATATGTACAGACTGGTTATCCACTATCGTATACAACAAATGTGTAAACTGCTTGGAACTTATCTCTTGTTTCAAACGGGATCCACAATTTTCCGCCAGGGCCACAATCAAAGACAAACATCTCAATATGACATTAGCATCCTGTTGTTCTAAACGTCTTTCAATGTATTTCATCACTTCTTTACCGTTATCTTCGGGATCCTCTTTCACCAAATCACAAACGTTAAGGATATATTGCCAGTTATCACTTCTCAAATTAGCATCGGTGGCCTTTAACACGGCCCCACTCAAAGCAGCTTTAAACGCAGGCATAATCACAGACACTTCACACTACTTGACCCTTATAACACTCCTTTTGTCTTTAAAAGGTTCCACACGTTTATATTGTTTAAATCAGTGTCAAACTGTGGTCACACTGCACGAACGGCGGAACAATCTGGAAGATTGACATCTTTAAACAACGAATAAATAAATAAACCACGTAATTTTTCACTTGTTGGGAGGGTCCTCCTATATATACAATCACAGGTGGCTCTATTTGAACACTGCGAGGTTGCTAAAGTCTTTGCTAGATACATATTATAAAAACAAAGGGCAAGATGCAGAATCTTTCACCAATGAAACTAAAAGTGCCTACGAGACCTAGACGTGCGTCATCGGTGGGGAGAATCGACCTGGGTGACACGGTTCGTGGGTTGGCAGAGACCAGAGAGTCCAGAAATGCATCCCAACGAAGACTGGAGAAGTTATCAGAGGTGTCTAAGAACGATATTGATCTGTTGAAGAAGTTTTGGTTAACTTTCAGAGAGGTCAATTACCGTCACACTTGGGTAGCTCCCTTGGTTATAATGATTGCAGTATACAGTGCATACTTTACATCTGGCAACACTACAGCCACAAACCCATTACATATGTTCGTGGCTATATCATACCAAATTGAAGATACTAATGATTATGGTAAAGGTATTAAAGATTTATGTTTCATCTTTTACTATATGATTTTCTTCACTTTCTTCCGTGAATTCTTGTTAGATGTGGTTCTACGTCCTTTGCCAAGATTATTGAATGTTAAATCTCAACACAAGAGTAAAAGAATCTTGGAACAAACTTTCTATGTGGTTTATTACGCTTTATCAAGTCCATTCGGTCTTTACATTATGTACCATTCTGACTTATGGTATTTTAAGACTAAAACAATGTACGAAACATATCCTAATTTGACTAATCCATACTTATACAAAATCTTCTATTTGGGTCAAGCTTCATTTTGGGCACAACAAGCATGTGTTTTGGCATTACAACTGGAAAAACCTAGAAAGGATCACATGGAAATGATTTTCCATCACACTGTGACTCTTCTATTGATTTGGTCATCTTATGTGTTCCATTTCACAAGAATGGGGTTAGCTATCTATGTATCCATGGACATTTCAGATTTCTTCCTAGCTTTATCTAAGGATGTTAATTATTTGGACTCTCCTCTAACACCACCAGTCTTTATCATATTTGTGACCAGTTGGATATACTTACGTCATTATATTAATATTAAGATATTATGGTCAGTGTTAACTGAGTTTAGAACAGTGGGCAATTACACATTAAATTTTGCTACACAACAATACAAATGTTGGATCTCTTTACCAATTGTGTTTACATTAATTGGTGCATTACAATGTGTCCAATTATACTGGTTGTTCCTAATCTTAAAAATCTTGTATAAAATTCTGTTCACTTCTGTGTATGAAGATATTAGAAGTGATGTGGACACTGACGACGAGGAAAATGACACTGAAGAGAAGGAAAGTTTAGATTCACCAGACAGTTCGGAAACCAAGAAGGAAATCTGATCTAGTCATATATGTAGATACATACTATCAAAAATGTATACAAACCAATTATAGACATTAAAAACCTCGAACTAATTAAATTACACGTTTTTTTTTTCACATGGAGATTTTACCAAGGATAAATTAAGTTTTATACAGAGAAGACAACTTTAGACCTTTATACAATGGACAAGCGGCTCGATTATATCAATGGAACATGAGTTTGTTATTTAATTAAGGTTTAAATATGGCACAACAATTTGGCTGGATCAAAATGGGAAACGTTTTGGAGTTTTAGAGGGAAATATTTCTTAGGTGTTATTATGATCAGAGAGACAAGTTAACAGAAAAAACGAAAGAATGATGGCTGATTTGAATTGTAAGAGTCTAAGTTGATGATATTAGCAATAATTGACAGTCATACACTATGAGTGTGTCTTTTTTTTTGACAATTTCTGATAAATGCAAAAACATTGGGAATATAAATGTTGTTTGTTATAAAGTTTACCACAGAAAGGGGTATATTACTAAATAGATCCTAAATTTTACGTCTAGTTCACATTAGAAAATGTTGTTTGAAGGTTGTTCAATAATATGAAAAAGGATATATCAATTGTATTGCTTGAATACTCCTCAAATGATTTAAATCTATTAGATAGTAAAACGGACTGTCAATCAACGTTTATTGAACAGAACAGACACGCCCTGGACATTACAAATTGTCATCAAATTTAGCAAGATCATTCTGCAAGCTTACAATCACGAACAACAAATTAGTTTTGCAAAATTTTGTAAAAAAACATGAAATAAACCAGCTCATTGGTATCCAGTGGTCTTATAACTGACACCGAGAATGTTATTAACAATAGACTGGATGTACAGGTTGTGCACAACAGGTTAAACCCGCTGTGAATTTTAACGTACGATTCTTCTTTCTCTGCGGTCACATCACACGAGATACTACTGCTGCTACACGAAAGAAAATACTGAAATTTCAGTTGTTGATATAATTCCGGCTCATGACATAGTATAACTTAGGATCGTTTCACTATTTCTACTAAGTGCTCGTGTGATTGATTGTTCATATCAGAGAACCATATTATATCACAGAACAATTATCCCATAGTACAATATTGAAAAGATAATAATATAAGTATTACACCATATTAGTACATTCATTACAGATGCAGAATTTATCGCCGGTAAAACCAAAAGTACAAAATAGATCTAGACGTACATCGTCTGTGGGGAAAATTGACTTGGGTGACACCACATCCGGGTTGGTTACTATGTCAGAAACTAGAGAATCCAGAATGGCATCTAAGGCAAGAAGGAAGAAACTAGCTGAAGTGTCTAAAAACGATATTGACCTCTTGAAAAAGTTTTGGTTAACTTTCAGAGAAGTCAATTACCGTCACATTTGGGTTGGTCCTTTGGTTATAATGATTACAGTGTACAGTGCATATTTCACATCTGGTAATCGAACTAGTTCAAACCCATTGCACATGTTCGTGGCCATCTCATACCAAGTTGGGGACACTAACGAATATGGTAAAGGTATCAAAGATTTATGTTTCATCTTTTACTATATGATTTTCTTTACCTTCTTCCGTGAATTCTTGTTAGATGTGGTCATTCGTCCATTACCAAAATTATTAAAAGTCACCTCCAAGCATAAGAGTAATAGAATCATGGAACAAACATTTTACATTGTTTATTACGCTCTTTCAAGTCCTTTTGGATTATACATCATGTACCATTCTGATTTATGGTATTTCAAGACTACATCAATGTATGAAACTTACCCAAATATAACAAATCCATACTTATACAAAATCTTCTATCTGGGTCAAGGTGCCTTCTGGGCTCAACAAGCATGTGTATTAGCATTACAATTGGAAAAACCAAGAAAGGATTACACTGAAATGATTTACCATCATTGTGTTACTTTATTATTGATTTGGTCATCTTACGTGTTCCATTTTTCCAAAATGGGATTAGCCATTTATATTGCCATGGATATCTCTGATTTAACTTTTGCTCTATCTAAAGTTTTCAATTATTTGAATTCACCACATACACTTCCTGTTTTCATAATGTTTATCGTCAGTTGGATTTATTTACGTCATTACATTTACTGGAAAATCCTATGGTCAGTGGTCACTGAATTTAGAACAGTGGGTAACTACACATTAAATTTTGCTACACAACAATACAAATGTTGGATCTCTTTACCGATTGTGTTCACATTAATTGCTGCATTACAATGTGTTCAACTTTACTGGCTGTTTTTAATTTTCAAAGTTCTTTATAGAATTCTTTTTACCTCTGTTTACGATGATATCAGAAGTGATGTCGATTCTGATGAAGAGGATGAAAGTTCTGAGAGTTTTGAAGATGATACAGAACCTTCTGACTCCATAGATGAAAAGAAAGGGAACTAATCGTATCTATTATTTATAGAATTGTAACTACAAAGACTGTATACTACATTAAATAGATTGACATTACATTGAAGATTATATATTATTACGGACTACTGTTGTTTAATGTCATCACATTATATCGTATTTTTTAATTTTTACAAGGCGGATTGAAATTTCGTTTTGACATTTAACACCAAAGTTACAAGAACATACTAGAAGATAACCACCAAAGGAAGTTGAATTTTTACCAATTTGAATACTTTCCTGATACTATCTAATCTTTATTTGAATTTAATAACTTTTTTTTAATAACACATAGAATCTGATCAGGAGTGTACTTTCAATATGAGTGATCATCATTACGCCTATGATGACAATGACCATGACAGTGGTAATGACTATGTGATGGATGAAAGTGATCATGATGATTACTATACTAGTTATAGAGATACAGATGAACATGATAATGATGATTCAGACCGTTTCGTCGAAGAATACGACAATGAGGATGAAGATCATAACATAGATGACGATGATAACCACAATGACGATGATGATAATGATTCTGTGGATGGAATCATAAACTCTAGAGAATTTATGAATAGATTTAGACAACATGCTGAAGAACATAATAATGGTGCTGGTCCAAATCAGATGAATCTCTCTGAAGTCTTACCAGAACTGTTATCAATGTTAGGTGGTAGTGGTAGTACGAGAAGAAATATGGCAAATGGGAGAGATTCTAGAATGTCCAAACTTGTAGATAATGTCGAAAATGCTACTACTGATCCATATTTTGCAATGGAAAGTTTAAGAGAACTATCTGAAAATTTATTAATGATGAACCAAATTGTAATTGAAAGAGTTATTCCAATCGATAGACTATTGTCTGCGTTACTTGATATTTTATCAAACCCATCTTTAAAGGATGAGTTGGAATTACAAATGCAAGTGTGTAGATGTTTATACAACTTGTTCGAAGTTCATCCAGAAAGTATTTCTACTGCTGTTGATAAAGATGTCATTTTATCTTTGCAATCAAAATTAACTGAAATCAATTTCATTGATCTAGCTGAACAAGTTCTAGAAACATTAGAATTAGTTTCAAGACTTGCTGGTAAAGATGTATTACATTGTGGTAACCTGTCTTTCTATTTGCAGTATTTTGATTTCTTCACTATCCATGCCCAGAGAAAATCAATTGCTATTGTATCTAATGCATGTGCTCGTGTGGATGACAAGTATATTGAAACTATTCAAGATGTTTTCATTCCTCTAAAACCAATATTTAATAATTGTTCAGATCCATATATTATGAATAGAACCCTTGATATCTTCTATGGTGTATGCAGTGGTATTAAAGATAATTCCATGTTAGAAGGCCCTTTCTTGGATGGAATTTCAGAACATTTGATTCAATTAGTATCAAGTGCAGATATCACAACAGAAGGCAGATTAAAATGTCTAGACATCTTATCCGCATTGGTCAGCAGCAGTGCTATCATCTCTAGAAATATTATTGAAACCAATGACATTACAACTATTTTAAAGCAATGTTTACAGCAGTACAGTAAATCTCAAAACGCTAGTCTTCATGAAACTATTATGTTTGTTCCTAAAGAGTTACTGAACTCAGTATCTCGTTTTATTGCTTTATTGTTTCCAGCAGAAGAAGACCAGACTTTGACTTCTCAAACTCAAAAAGGTGACATCTCTTTCAAAAGGGACGACAAAGCTTCATCATTGATTAAAAATTTAATACCACTATTGGTAGAACTATACATGAACACAGTTGATTTTAACACACGTCGTAACGTTCTGGTTGGTCTTGTTAGAGTAATTAGCTGCATGGATCCAAATACTGCAAAAACTATAGATAATCATATGATAAAGCTACTTGGTTCGTCATTAGCTCAGTCCAAGTCTATTTTGGAGCATGAAACAAATCATTCATTGGAGACCAGTACTTTGATTTTAGGTTTATTATCTCTTTTGAACACTCTTAGCGAGTGTTCTCCTTCCATTTTTCTACCAGCATTTCAAAGGGAGGGTATATTAGATTTGTTGAAATCATTATATCAATCAATTGAACAAATTTCTCGAGATGGAGACAATATCCAACCTTCAAATGAGACAGATGCACACGAAGATGATCATGATGAGGTTGGAGATGATGATCAGATGGAAAATGATGATAGTGAAGAAGATGAAGAAGAAGATAATGATGAAGATGAAGAGGAAGAGGAGGAGGAGGAGGAGGAGGAGGAGGAAGAAGAAGACAATGATGAAGAAGAAGAAGACTATGATCTGATGATGGGAGATATGGAAATTCCTAAAGAAATTAAACCAAAGAAGATCAAATTTACTCTTTTCAAGAAGATAACATTTGAAACTGTCATAGAGAGAATAACTGACTTATGCAAAAAATTATTAAATACATTTGATTCTGCTCAAGATTTAGACAATAAAGAACTAGAACAGATCAAAAATTCAGTTGCTACTCTAAAAGAAATTAAGTTAAACTGCAAATCTTATGAAGAATTATGTGTTTTCTGGGAAACTGTAAAAAATTGTATTTTTGGTAATGGTTTTGTTTTATCAGGATTTGAACTAATATCTACGGGTCTAGCTGGTGTGGTGATTGAAAAAATTGGTACTTTTGACAGATCAACAATCAGTTTAAGAAAGGCTATTGAACGCGCATTTGATGATAAACTTACTGATTTCATCGAAATTTTACAGTCGGCATTGACTAGAGTAGAAGCATACAATATTGTGGATTGTGGCTTACGAGGTGAAGAGGGAGGAATGTCATCATTGGGTAAACAAATCAAAGTTCAATTGGTATATGATGGTGAAGAAGAAGACAAAGTATACTCGACTATGTCATCTATGATTGTTTCGATTCATTGTATTGCATCATTTAAGATGTTGTGTGATTTTCTGAAAGATAGAGCAGCAAAAGCAAAGATGTTTAGCTCTATCTTCCCCGGACTTGGCTCACAAAACTCGGACTCAAATGTCAATCAGAGCACTATCAATTCTAATAGAAATTCTCATTTCGAATTTTTCTTTGAAGATGAGGAGGTGAATATGAAAGATACGATTTTTGGAGGGATGTTTAAAATTTATGAAGAAAAGATGAAAGATATACATGAATTATGGAGTAACATTCAAATAATTAAATTTAGAAAAGTGTATCAAGAAACTGAAGAAACCTCTGAAGAAAATGTAGATGATATGGAAAATGATGAGCAAACATTGAACAATATTTACTCTTCTAGAGGTCCCTTTGAAAGTAACAGAAGTCCGGCAGATGATATAATGGATCTGCTAAAATTTTTGAGACCTTGTTTGAATAATAGTGAAATATTTATTAACTCTAAGTTAAGTGCCAAATTAACGAGGCAATTAGATGAACCGTTAATAGTGGCCAGCGGTGCATTACCTGACTGGACATTACACCTAACAAAGGACTATTACTTCCTTTTCCCATTTGAAACAAGAATTTTTTACCTTCAATGTACATCCTTCGGCTATGGTAGATTAATCCAATTATGGAAAAACAGGGTCGGTCTTGATAAACAATTAAATAGTGATGACCCATTATTACAATTAGGTCGTACAGCAAGACATAAATTACGGATCTCCAGAAAGACCATTCTATTAACTGCCCTAAAAGTGTTAGATAAATATGGTTCCGTACCAAGTATTCTTGAATTTGAATATCAGGATGAAGTTGGGACTGGGTTGGGTCCTACTTTAGAGTTTTATGCGTCTGTTTCAAGAGAATTTGCAAAGAAAAGTTTGAATTTATGGAGAGAAGATAGTTATGAAAACAATGAGGAATATATTACAGGGTTATTATTCCCAGCTCCATTACACCAATCAGAAGGAAAATTAAGAGTCCTTGAATTGTTTGAAGTTTTAGGGACATTTGTTGCCAGGGCAATGTTGGATAGTAGAATTTTAGATTTCCGCTTTAATAAATTGTTTTTCTATTTGACACATGAATTATCGAGAGGTGGTTCCAATGGGAAACTTGACAACCTTGAAGATATTTGTTTAGATGATGCTTTGGAATTACTTAAATTAGTAGACAGTCAAATTGCTCAATCTTTGAAATACATCTATGACAATAAGACAAACGATAATTTATTAAAGGAAATGAGTTTATCTTTTGTCTTACCAGGTACCTCTGTTGAATTGATTGAAAATGGTTTATCCACATATCTGAATGCTAACAATGCAGAAACGTATATCAAACAAACCTTATCATATATGATTGGTGATGGTATTAAAGAGCAATTACAGTCATTTATCAAGGGGTTCTCAAAAGTATTCCCTTATTCAAATTTACTGATCTTGACGCCTGATGAGTTAGTAGATTTATTTGGTAGAGTGGAAGAAGATTGGTCATCTGAAATGTTATATAGTTGTATTGAAGCCAATCATGGTTACACGATGGATTCAAAAAGTATACATGATCTGATCTCTATAATGACAGAATTTTCTGCCCTGGAGAAACGTTCATTTTTACAATTTCTCACTGGTGCTCCTAAATTACCATTAGGTGGATTTAAAATGTTAAACCCGAAATTTACTGTGGTTTTAAAACATGCAGAAGATGGATTAACTCCTGATCAATATCTACCGAGTGTAATGACTTGTGCTAATTATTTGAAATTGCCCAAATATTCAAGTAAAGAAATTATGCGTCAACGTATAATTCAAGCTATAGAGGAAGGTGCTGATGCATTTTTGCTGTCATAATTCAAATAGTTTATTACTCATATATAGATATATATATATATATATATATTTACAATTTTTTATTAATCGACTTGGTTTAATGAGATTTTAATAGCATCTAACTTGAATAAATCTTATAAAAAAAAATCAATTGTCTATCTATCTATATATATATCTATGCTATTTAAGTTATCACCCAACTTTCAGGTAGCTGTATCCAGTTCTAAATCACTGGAATTATCACTTTCTTCTGTCATTAGTCTATCATCTCTTTGTGAATCAAATGTTTCAGGTACAATAACTTGCACGAAAAATAATTTAGCTTCACTATTACCTTTATTTACAAATGCATATTTATTGAATGCTGGTATTTGAAAAGTACAACCTTCCTTAGTGATGAACTTATTCTCACCTAAAGTAACTTCTACTTGTCCGTGGATCAAATAAAATGTAATAAATGCATTTTGTGAATCTGTTTTTGTTCTCTTACCTGAAACTGGTAATTTCAACACACCACTGGCAAATTGATCTTTATGTTTATCAAATGTCACTGCTAATGAATAATTTTCTTGATCTGTTTCTTTGGCTCTCTCCATTTGGAAAATATTTGGTGCATATGCAATAACTTCTTTAATTTTTGAATTAGAAGATGTATTAATTTGACCTCTTAATATACCATCTTTTAACCATTCAGCATTATGCATATTATTAATAGCTGTATTATTTTGATCAAGTGGTAATGGATTTTTCCTAGGTCTGCCGACGGGTCTCTTTTGTATGTTATTAGAAATATTATTAAGGACATTTGGTCTTACTGGTTTAGTTTTTGGTTCATCTTCATGGTCTACTTCTTTATCATATGTAATAATCTTGGCAATATCCAGAGAAGGTTGATTAGATTTTCTTTTATAAACGATTTTTTCGTTTCTCCAATACTCCAATGGTGGAACTTTCACTCTATTTGATTTCCTTATGGGGTTGGTTTCACTGATGGTCACTTCTTCATCGGATGATATGCCATCTTCCTTTGTGTATGATAATGGTCGTGTAATTTGTTCATCATCAGATGAAGGAATATATGACTCATCTACTTCACTTACGTCAAGTTCATTTTCATTATCTGTATCAGTGGAATAATCTCGATCCCTTCCAAGAGGTAATAGATCTTCTGGGTCAGAGATGAGATCATCTTCAACATTATCATCGTCATCATCACTTCCTGACAGTTCTTCTTCTAATAATGCATTATCTGATGTGTTTAATGTAGTGTTATCCAGAGTTATATCTCCCGTATCAGATATCAGATCTGGAACATCAGTGTAGGGATTTGAATATTTATTATCGTCATTTTTATCAGGCTTGTCGTCTTCTATGGAGGGCAACCCGTCACCCAAATCATATGTAGTCTCGTATTTACGAAGAGATTGATCTTTCAGTTCATAGTTGTCCTCTTCCTCCTCTGCAATAATATCCAATGGTGAATCCAAATTATCACCAGCAGCGAACAATTGCGTTGATCTACTCCTCATTAAGGGAGAAAAATTGTGTGGTGTGGATAATTCCTGAATCGATGAAGGTATTATGTTATCTGGAATGGACAACAACGACGATTTCCTACTCTTTCTTCTACGTTTTCTCTTTGGTGTCTCATCTTCTTTAAAGAACTCATCGACATTTTCCATACTGAATTCATCTCTGCTGATACCGTCCCTCACTTGCAACCCAGTCTTCCGGGATCTCACACCCAGGTTCATGTAATCCATATCAGCTTTATAAATATATCTATGTTATCTTTATTCTATTAAAATGTTTATATGTTTACATGTTCTTTATTACTACAATTTTCGCGTCTTTAATAATCTCTTACCATAAACTTCAAAATAAGACGCTTCTTCCCAAAACAGGTAATTATTCAGTGTTAAATACCGTTTAACCTGTTGTCTCACTTTAGAGAATCCACCAACAGAATGGATACCACGCCCAGTGATCACCGTTAACTTTTCCACGAATTGCACTTCAGATAGATTCAAATTTTTAGAGTGTAACTCTCTTTGTTGAATCTCTTCTGACCACCATTCTTGCAATGCTTTGTTCAATAGACTCACGGCTTCTTGTGGTGTAAACCCGTGGAAATCTAGCGTATGTTTCACAAATAGATCTCTTAATTGTGGGTCCTTACTCTTGGAGGACACTGTTGCAGGCGACACATTTCCTTTGTGAGTGATGGAATGGCTCTTCTTATTATACCTATCCACTTTAATCAGGTTAGTTAAGTCATTCGATATGGTGTTGGCATTGATAAAAGTATACTTAGTAGCATTCGTGGACACTAGATACATGAACAAATTCAAACACCGTTCTACGTCACCTTTATAGTATCTTATGGTGTCTTTAATGAATGGTGGGCTAATGGATTTCAGTTCTAAATTACTAGCCACTAATGCGTTAATCTCTATGACTTCGGGAGCCTTTTCACTGTATTGGAAAGAGCTACGATTAGTTTTATTCTTGATCGTTAACACGGGATCATTTCTATTTGATATCGTGGTGGCAGGTTTCTTGGAATGTGCCCATCCATTGTTGGATTGAACACGGCCACCCACTCGTTCTGTCCTTGGTACCACTGCCGGCAGGTGTTTATTCTCTATCATCAATGCCTTCACCTGATTGTGTATTATATGTATAATGGCCAATGAGACATTATTTTGATTGTTATGGTACCATTGACTAGCCACTTTCTTGTCTTTCACATCAGTATATTTCATAATAGTTTCCAAATCAAATTTACCATTACCCCAAACGTTTTGTGATTTCTGTGATTTGATTGAGTTCTCAATATATCTTTGATTCTTCTTATCTTCATTGGATAACAGTTCATAATTCAACAAATCTGCTATACTGTCTGCTAATGATTTATTCCATTTAATATAATGTGATTCCACCACATCTTTATCCAATAGTGGGAACATATCACACAATTGAGATAAGGGATCTTGTTCTACTTCTTCTGGTTCCTCTTCATCTAGTAATGTCGTCTCAGTGGATGGTGTCATTGATTCACTCAATACCATGGAACAAGCTAATTCTAAATCATCATTTGCACTCTTTAAAGCTGTCAACAGTACATCTTCATTAACATCAGGGAATATATCCTTGAGTAAACTCAAAGTATCACTCATCCTTCCAATGATTGCAACTCAATGAGTTATTGTTATTGTTATGAAAAATTTCTCTGTCTTTAATATTTCCAACTTTATTAAATATCAATATATATAAAGCAAATGTAATTGTATTTAATTTTAACTTAATTTAATTTATTTAGTAATTTATACCTATCATCTCAGCGATGATTGAATCACTTGATCAATAAGACTCTTTGGGTAAGCAGCACCATGACCATGACACACTTCAGAACCTTTTAAACCTGCCATGACAGCACCAATATCAAAATCAATATTTTCTGACACCGTTTGTAAATATTCCCATGTTGCAGGAACAGTCAATAATCTATTACCATTATCATCCTCATAACGTAAATTGTCCCTCTTTGGATTTTCACCATGTTTATTCCCCACCATCATTTCGAAAAATTCTGATTCTGTGGGGAAAGAGTAAGTTTGTTGATCCTGATTATTAAATTGTAGTGTTTCGAAAAACATCTTATTAACACCATTTTGTTGTAATAATTGTCTATTAGTCTTATGAATCTCCATATGTGATTTTCTCAATTCATCCACCTGTCGACAAAGTTCATTCTTCTGTATTTCAGATTCTTTCACTTTAATCTCTAATTCTTTCATTCTAGCTTCTTTCCTTTCTCTAAATGCCTTTTGTGATGCTCTATTTTGTTTTTTCTTCCTCTCTTCACAATCCACTTGGAGATTGTTAACATTATTAACACTATTTGGTGATATGGTAGAATCACTAGACTCATCTAATGGGTTAAACCCCACAGATGCACGTGGAGTGGGCATATTGTCACCACCCATGCCGTAATTTCCGTGAGCCATCATAGTTGCCCCACCATTTGGTCCCTGAGCATTCGCCAACTGAGCTTCTGGTGAATATTCTGTCAAGACATCACTCTTACATTGTTGCAACAACTCATAAAAATCCACTTGATTGTCCATCTTTGGTATAATCTGTTAGTGCTCTTCAACTCTTTGTAATGAGAAGATTGATGAAACTTTTTATGTCAAATCTTAGTAATGGTATTTCTTTTTTCTTTTTTTTTTTTAAATAATAAAAATTCCCCACTATAGAACACCCAGATCTATTACATACCCAGATTGAATGTAACCTTATCGTTCTCTAATTTGGCATGTTCCAATGGGTTTGGTGCACTCTCATACACGGTGGTCCCTGGAACGACGTTTCTTGGCTTGGTCTTGTTTAAACTTTCACCACGGATCTCTAAATAGAATATTTGGCATGGGATGTCTTCATCATCGTCTGCATCCCAACTGTCCTCGATATATATGGTCAGGGACTCATCACACACTGTGCTCCCTTTGTTTCTTGGGATATAATGTTCGATGAACGTTTGAGTGTCCACCAATTCATCACCATCACCATTGGCAACTGGTGCTATCCCTACGTTTGGATGTTCCAATTGGTAATGACATTTAGCAGCATGCACAGTGTCAAAATCCAAGTTTTGCTTCCAATCCTTGTACAATTTAACAGTCTTAGGTGCAGCGGTTTCGTCTGGTGTTGTGTTGGCGGTTCTTAAAATGATGGATTGTAATTTACAAGAACTGACAAAGGGTATATGTACAATCAATTGACAATCCAAATCTGATTTCAAAGACATGGACACGTTAAACTTGTCCTCTTGTGACTTGATAAACGATTTGTATTGTGGTTTCGTGTCACTGACACCATTCAAGATCTTGATCTTGGACGTATCGATGAATGGGTACAACGATTGATTGGCATTGGTCTCCTGTGGTGGTGTATCATCATGGTCGTGACCATGGTCATGGTGGTGTTCATTTTCACATTGGTGCGACATTGTTTTGCTTGTTGTTTGTTTTAATTTACCACAGTTTAGTGATGATGATTAATGATATTTTTCACTATTTTTCAATATTAAACAATCTTTAATCAAAGTTAGACAAACATTTACTGTCAAACCAACATACAATAACCCACTGATAGAAAACACTAACACCACACAATATGGGTCTGTTTGAATGGGCATTTGGTAAGAACTTGACACCACAAGAAAGATTAAAGAAGGTATGTGCAAATGAGTGTTATTAGAACCTTGATAAGAACCCCCTCTTTTACTAACTAAACTTATTATTACTTGCAGAATCAAAGAGCTTTGGAGAAGACACAAAGAGAATTGGATAGAGAGAAGAAGAAATTAGAAGCTCAAGAGAAGAAATTAATTGCTGATATTAAGAAATCTGCTAAAAATAATCAAATTAATGCTGCCAAGATTCAAGCTAAGGATTTAGTGAGAACGAGGAACTATATCACTAAATTTGATAACATGAAGACACAGTTACAAGCTATCACATTAAGGATCCAAGCTGTCAGGTCCAGTGATCAAATGACTAGATCTATGAGAGAGGCTACAGGGTTATTAGCTGGTATGAACAGATCAATGAACTTACCACAATTACAAAAAATATCTATGGAATTTGAGAAACAAAACGATTTAATGGATCAAAGACAAGAGTTTATGGATGAAGCTATTGATAATGTTATGGAAGATGACGAGTTGAATGAAGATGAGGAAGCTGATGAAATTGTCAATAAGATTTTAGATGAAATGGGTGTTGATTTGAATACCAAATTGACTTCCACACCAAATGGTATTATCAATGATGAACAAGCCGTGTCCCAAGGGCAAAGACAACTAGTGGCAGAAGGTGATAACGCATCTCCAGGTGCTAAAGGTGGTGATGGTGATGACGATTTACAAGCACGTTTAAACAGTTTGAAACGACAATAAATAAAATAAAATAAAATAAGTAACATGTCAGTGTATAATACAGTATATCAAATAATAAAATAAATAAATACGTATAATTTCATTATATCAATTTTTCTCTAACCAAATATTCATAAATAATTTCAGCACATTCTTCCACAGTTTTCAAATCAGTTCTTAAATGCACTTCTGGGCTCTCTGGAGCTTCGTATGGAGCAGAGATACCGGTGAAATCCTTGATGACACCTTCACGAGCCTTCTTGTATAGACCCTTTGGATCTCTTTGTTCAGCGACTTCTAATGGGACGTCGACGAACACTTCAATGAATTTCAAACCAGCTTGCTTATGTAATTCTCTAGCCTTGTCTCTGTCGACTCTGTAAGGGGAGATGAAAGAAGTGATAGCAGTGGTACAAGCGTCAGCGAACAATTTAGACACTTCACTGATTCTTCTGATATTTTCATTACGATCAGCTTCAGAGAAACCTAAATCTTTGTTCAACCCAAATCTAATGTTGTCACCATCCAATCTGTAAGCGGACAAACCCTTTTGCAACAACAATTGTTCCAAAGCACAGGCAATGGTAGACTTACCAGAGGCACTTAACCCGGTTAACCAAATGGTACAACCTTCTTGTTTTCTTAAAGCTTTACGTTCGTCGTAAGTCAAGTTTGCGTGCCAGGTGATATTAGTAGCCATCTTCTTGTAATTGCTCGAGGTGTGGTGTGCCAAGTGGAAGTCGTGACAACAAGTGAACAAAATGGACGACTCCACCTTTTTATAGTCCACATCTTTACTGTAGTCGTCCAAAACTGTGGCGGGTGTTTCCTTTTCGGGACTGTGTGTTTTCTCGAAATACACGTGAAATTGCGATAAACATACCAAGTTTTACAAATAGTAGTAGTATATATAGTATATAGACTAGACGTTGGCCACGATCTCGCTGGCGTTCCTCAAGATCTCGACCATTCTCTTGCACTCTTTTCTTCTTTGGATGGTGATGTCGTTCTCCTTGGTCAAGTCTTCGATGTCTTTCTTGCCGTACAATTTCTCTAACAACACTTTTTGGATGTCGGTCTTGGACTTGACAATCAATTTCAACATCAGGGCCTTGGGCACCACGTCTGTGACAGTCTTCTTGACAATGTTGAAATAACTGTTGATTAACAGTTTAATCACTTCGGTTTCCAAAGTTTCTCTTTCGGTCATTTGGCCCGTGGCTTTCAAGACTGGTGGTGGAGATTCCAATGCGGCCAATTTCTTCTTGTTCTTTGTAGTGAAGAACCCACCAAAGAACCCATTCTTAGATTCATCTGGTACAGGTGATTGTGGTTTTACTGGTTGATTTGGTAATGGTTTACCTGTCTTTGGGTCCACGGCGACTTGAACAGGTGGATGTAATTTTTCTTGTACAATAGCCATGGCACGAGACCCGTTCAATAAATCTGGGTGTGCAGTGTTAATATATGTTTGTTCAGAATCAATAATATCCACAACAAATTTATTTGTTGGTACAGTGGCTTCTTTCAAAAATTCAATGAATTGTAATGAAATGGCTTCTCTTAATGCTGGGTATCTAGCATATTTAGGTTGTGTAATGATTTGTTTCAACATACGTACCAATTCGTCAAAGACTAATGTGACAAGACGTAATGATGGTTCTTCAAATCTTTTAATTTGTTGTTTGACCAACACTTCAAATGCATCTGTCCCGACAAATAAGGATGGAGCAGAACCGGAACTGTTATACATGATAGTTCTAATATCAGAATCTTTAATTTGATCAAATGGATCTAATGAATCAATACCATTCTTAAACACTTCATGGAACACAAATGAAATTCTAGCACCACCAGATAATTCTTGTGTGGACACTTCACGAGCTTCACCATCTAATATACCATTATATTCATTGGCGAAATCTGTAATCATACTTAACACAATGGAACTAGCAGAAGTCATATTTTCAGGACCTAAATTTATTAATTCATTTTGATATTTCTTCAATGTACCTTCAATCTTAGCTCTAATCTCTGGTAATGTTTGTCTAATGTGATGTAACAAGATAGAATTTAATTTTTTAGCTAAATATGGTGTACCACAATATTGTGCCTTGGATGAATAAGATGAATGGTTCTCAAAAAATTTCTTTTCATCATCTAAAGCTTGTCTAATAGTTTTCTTTTGTTCAATATCTTTTTGACCTCTGTTAATCACTGGGATGTAACCGTATCTCAATGGGATCACTCTACCGGCCAAGATATCTATCACATCAGTACCTTCATCCATTAAATCCACTTTGGTTAACACACCAATGGTTCTAGTCCCCTCTGGGTCCACTTCTCTAGCCAATTTCAACCCATCACTGTTAGCCAAATCTGTATTGGCCGCGTTAACAGACAAGATGATAGCATTTGGCTTAGAGATATATTTCAATAACATATCTTTAATTTGCTTTTCAATATCAGCTGGTTGATCCCCCACTGGCACTTTAGTTAACCCAGGCAAATCGACTAAAGTTAAAGTCAACACGTAAGGGGAATAGATTCTTAAATTGATTGGAATTGGTGAGATACCCACATTTTTACCAGTGACTTTTTCAGTTTCATTAATAATTTCTTGTCTAATCTCATCAAAATTGAAAAACTTCTTGTTAGGTAAATGTAAGAATTCCCCCCATTCTTCAGTGTTATCTTCACTTTGCCCCTTAGCTACAGTTGGTGGAGTGGCCAAGTGATCATTGTCATTCATATTTAAATCCAATAATTCATTGTGTAAATCTTTGGAATCAGAAGCTTTCACGTCACCTTTCTTTCTTCTGTTGATCAATTGCAACACCAGAGGTCTTCTAGTGACAATACCAGTACCTCTGGGCAAGAAATCTCTCCCCACAATGTTTTCCAACACAGAAGATTTCCCAGAAGATTGCGACCCAACCACGGTGATTTGAGGTAAATCGATTGGAGATTGCGACCCGCCGCCTAGTGGGGCCAACGCATCTTGTAGCTTGTTAATAGTGGCGATCAGTTGCTCGTCCATCCTGCTCTGCCTTGTTCGTGTCTCCTTTTGTAGTGGTAAATTGATAGATAAAACAATATATTATTGTTCCATTTAAAAGCCACTTCGAGGCCGCCGTCGCCCGTGACACCTTTTACAGTAATAAACTCAAATAATGGAACAAGAAGAACAAGTTATTTGTGAAAGTAGTCAGAGAATAACCAACCCAGATCGCGTGTAGTATGTCTAATTACCAGAAAGTGTACGGTATCACGGGCCCAGTGTCAGTGGAGGGCCCCTCTGCAGCTGAGAACAAGTTGAATGACGAATTGATACAAGAGTTGAAAGTGGAAAACTCGTTTGAAACAGAGAAGGCTACTGCCACCAGAGTGCATGTGTTGGAGATCCTACAACAGTTGACCGAAGAGTTTGTCTTTAAAGTGTCCAAGAACAAGAATATGTCGGATGGGATGGCCAAAGATGCCGGGGGGAAAGTGTTTACTTTTGGTTCGTACAGATTAGGTGTTCACGGTCCAGGGTCTGATATTGATGCTCTGGTGGTGGTACCCAAGCATGTCACCAAAGATGATTTCTTTACAGTGTTTGACGAATTGTTACGTAAAAGATCAGATATTGAAGATATTGCCCCCGTTCCCGATGCATTTGTGCCTATGATTGGGTTGAAATTTTGTGGTATATCCATTGATCTTCTATGTGCTAAATTAGATATTGCACAAGTACCCAAGAGTTTAACACTAGGTGATAAGAATTTGTTAAGAAATTTGGATGAAAAAGAATTGAGAGCTTTAAATGGTACAAGAGTCACTGATGAAATCTTGGAATTAGTACCGAAACCAATTGTCTTCAGAATCGCATTAAGAGCCATTAAATTGTGGGCTGGTAGAAGAGCCATCTATGGTAACATGTTTGGGTTCCCCGGTGGTGTTGCATGGGCTATGTTAGTCGCTAGAATTTGTCAATTGTACCCAAATGCATGTTCTGCAGTGATATTAAACAGATTTTTCAAAATTTTATCAGATTGGAAATGGCCACAACCAGTGATATTGAAACCTATTGAAGATGGTCCATTACAAGTTCGTGTTTGGAACCCAAAGATATACGCACAAGATAGATCACATAGAATGCCTGTGATTACACCTGCATACCCATCAATGTGTTCTACACATAACATTACAGAATCCACTAAAGCGGTAATCCTAAGAGAATTGGCTAGAGGTATGCGTATCACTAATGATATATTCACTAATAAACAAACTTGGGCTGATTTATTCCATAAGCATGATTTTTTCTTCCAATATAAATTTTATTTAACAGTGACTGCCACCACTAGGGGTAAAGATGAACAACATTTGAAATGGAGTGGTCTAGTGGAATCCAAAGTGAGATTACTGGTGTTGAAATTGGAAGCCATGACAGGTATTAAATTGGTACACCCTTATGTGAAACCATTTGAAACCGCATACGTTTGTGAAAATGACGATGACGCCAAGACAATTCTCGATAACTATGGTTCATTAAAGACTGCTAACGCCCTGACGAAATTTACACAAGTAAATGATGAAAATAAAGATGAATTGAAAGAGAAAGAGAAATTATATTTGACTACAATGTACATTGGTCTCGATGTCAATGTGCCAGAGAAGAAGAAGGAGAAAATCGATATACATGTACCCTGTACGGAATTTTTCAATATGTGTTCCAATTTCAATGAAGAATATAAAGATACTGATACATTCCAATTGATTATAAGATACGTTAAATTATATGATTTACCTCAAGACGTGTACACTGAGGACGAACAACGACCAGTGAAGAAGAGCAAGAGCAAACGCAAAGACGTGGGTCCCGCCAACACAACGGAGATCCCCAAGAGACCCAAACCGGAAACCACAGCAGTATAGTAATAATCACATATATAGTTATTTATTACATAATAAATCGGTATTACCCTCGCACCTTTTTCTATTAGGGGCTTTAAACGTCTAAGAAAAATGACAGCCAATAATTGAAAAGTTCAACCGGCTGATAAGTGGCCCAACAAAATAGTATAAACCAGTCCCAAACAAGTGCAACGAAGCAATGTCATTGGGTAATTTGAAAGTTAAACCGTTAGGTGGACATGGGTCTTCACACAGGGGTTCTCATGAATCCTCTAAAAGTAGTGTCAATACAAACACCGTCGAAGAAGAAGAAGTGGAAAATACTGATGATATCGATGAGAATGACGATGCAGGTCAAAACATTCTAATGAATATCATCTCACAATTGAGACCAGGTTGTGATTTGACTAGAATTACTTTACCCACTTTCATCTTAGAGAAAAAATCAATGTTAGAGAGAATTACAAATCAATTACAATTCCCAGATATTTTGTTAGATGCTCATTTAGAGAAGGATTCTTTACAAAGATTTTTGAAAGTGATTAAATGGTATATGGCTGGGTGGCATATTGCCCCCAAAGCTGTTAAGAAACCTTTAAATCCAATCCTGGGTGAATATTTCACTGCGTATTGGAACCTTCCAAATAAACAACAAGCATTCTACATATCAGAGCAAACAAGTCATCATCCACCAGAATCTGCATATTTCTATATGATACCTGAATCTTCTATTAGAGTGGATGGTGTTGTGGTACCTAAATCTAAATTTTTAGGTAATTCTAGTGCTGCTATGATGGAAGGTTTAACAGTGTTAAGATTTTTAGACATTAAAGATGAGAAGACTGGTAAAGCTGAAAAATATACATTCACTCAACCAAACATTTACGCCAGAAATATTTTAATTGGTAAGATGAGATGTGAAATGGGGGACCACATGATTATCAAGGGTCCAAATTTTGAAGCTGATATTAATTTTAAGACAAAGGGGTTTGTCTCTGGTACTTACGATGCTATTGAAGGTATTGTTAAAGATTATAAAGGTAATAAATATTATGAAATATCAGGTAAATGGAATGATATAATGTACATTAAAGATTTGAAATCCAAAAGTTCTAAGACTGTTTTCTATAACACTCATGAAGATCGTCCATCAAAACCAAGAGTTAGACCTTTATCTGAACAAGGTCAATATGAATCTAGAAACCTTTGGAAAAAAGTTACTGATGGGTTAGCTGCTCGTGATCATAAAGTAGCTACAGATGAGAAATTTCAAATTGAAGATTATCAAAGACAAATGGCTAAGAAGAGAGAAGATGATGGTGTAGAGTGGTATCCTAAATTATTTAGAAAAGTCGGTCCAGGTCATGATTTGGATTATTATATTTATAAAAATATACCAGAAGGTAATGATTACGAGGCACAAATTAAAAGTATCTTAGAGATTGCCCCCATCTTGCCTGGTCAAAAATTTACTGAAAAATTTGCCATTCCAGCTTATGAAAAGCATGAAATACAAAAGAAGGAACATTCTTCTAAATGATACACCGTATACCTGCTTTAAAACTTATTATACATATATATGAATATATCATTATTTTATTATTTTATCCAAGAATACTTTTTTCAAACCTAAATGAGTTAATCTATCAGATTGTAAAAGATCCTGTGATAGATTGTCTGGTATGATGGGATGGTTATGATATAATTGTATATGATCATTGGCCTTTTCATATGTGGTTATACTCTCTGTCCATTCGATTAAAAAGTCTTCTTTCGTGTTGTTGAATGTATTCAGTATAGTTAACAAACAAAGAAATGGTGGCCACTCTTTAATTATTAAAGAATCGATATATTGAACCAGTTTGGTAATGAATTTTGCATGATCAATGTTTAACCACTTGTCTGTGTTTGGTTGATTGTATGTCAATCGTATTTTTTGTTGACAAATCATATAAGTTAATGCACTCCAAGATGAACAATCTCTAATGTTTTGGAAACAAAACGTCTCAACCTTGTTAAAAAGTATCATTTTCAAATCTACATTGGGTAAATTATCAAAAACCCATCTGGCAGTGTTCCAACAATAATAATTGGAAAAATGTTGTGATCCAGATTGATTAAATAGATTAAGGTTTATAGCATCGTGATGATGTTGAAAACATAACGTTATTAGTTGTTTATACCAACACCACATGGATGATGATTTATTAATACGATTGTTGGAACATGTTAGCAGTCGCTCTACTAACGCCAATTCTCTTATCAATATGTCCTTGACATCACCAGCACTATCGTTCAATAATTTGAATAGAATGGTCTTATGAAAATTGAAATTTGTTTTATTTTCAGATGTAGTTAACATTAACCCAATTGTAACATAATAAAGGTCCCATACATCCACGACACCATCCAATTGACCATTCCATAGAGCTTTATCGTTAACTTTCATAAAAGTATGACCTTCTTTAAACAATTTAAAAAATGTTGATTTAAAGCATATTATTTCATGATTATTATTCTCATTTATCGTTAGGAAACGTGTATCAGTGGGTATTCCTGGTTGATTTGGGGCAAATATTACACGGTATTGGGCATTCAAAGGATCCTGGGTCAATACAGTATACAATTCTTTGCAAATGTCCACCATTACAGTGATGATGAGTGACAAGTAAATAAAGTGAAAAAGTAAAATATAATTAAATAAAGCCTTTATAGTATTTATTGTATTCAATGTTAAATAGAAGTTCAATAAGTTCAATAGCAATGAGTGATACGGAGGTAACCATCAATCAACGTTTAATACTTTTATAACGTCATTCAAATCCAAGTTTTTGTCTTTCATTAGGGATTGTAAATATTGAAATTCCTTGTCAAATTGGGCATCGATATTGATGTCAGTGTCCTTATCGGTTGCTTTAACGATAATTGGGTTTGACTGAGATGAGACCGGTATGGCGTTAAACACCAGTAAAGAACATATAGATGCTAAGATCATTCCATACATGAATATGTCATTATTTGCCAAATGGACAGTTCCAGATGTAAGTTCCGTAGCAGCAGGTGTCGGTGAAACTATGCTGGTGGTGGTAGCGTTAGTTGAACCAATTGGTTCATCAGTTGTTTCATTCTCACGTTTCATTAGACCCCCTCCATCAATTTCAATTCTTGGTGCTGGTAATACTATTACTCCTGGTGGTGGTGCGACAATAGTAGTGGTTCTAAATGCCAATCTTGGTAAGTAATGTTTCCTTGGCTCTGTAATGGTCATCCTTTGTAAATAAGTCTTTGGTGATGATTTGGTAGTTGTAGTTGTTGTGGTGGTGGTTTTAGTTCCCATATTAATATTTGCAACTGCCGTTGGGGCCATCAAATTATTGCAAGTGGTAGTGGTAGTGGTCCTCCAATCAGTCGTGGTGAGTGTGACTTTCCCAACTCTTACAGTCTTAGTAGTCTCATCCACTTCAGTTTGTGTAGTGGTTACAATGTCATACCTGTATCTTGTTCTAGTTGATACTTTAATATCAGTCTCTGTCACAGTAATAATATCATATTTATATTCAGTTCTCGTTCTATACTTCTTGATATATTCTGTATCGTACTCAGTCTCATATTCTGTTTCATATTTTGTCTTACAACGATATTTTGTCAAAGTGTCAAAATCATATTCTGTCACTGTCTCTGTGTCATATTCTGTCACTGTTTCAATTTCATAATGAGTAATCGGTTCACATTTCTTTCTGGGGAACAAAGCTCTTTCATCATCATTAAAATTTAAATCTCTCTTGGAGTTGTCATTTCTTGCATTTTCTTTGAACATAGTTAACATAGATTGAGCTAAATTTCTTTGTTCAAATGGTAAAAGATTCCTATACAAAATTCCGTTTTCCTTATAGTATTGTAATTTATCCAATCTATTAAATTGTTGCTTGGAATCTTTTGTATTTTCTAACAGTTTGATATCCCTATTAGGTAGCATTAATGAATCATTGGGACAAAACTTTGCAAAGCAATCATTAAGTAAAGCATTCCCTAAACAAATTAAACAATCACAATTATCAGAATCTTCCATGGTATCAGTATCAACCATGACACACACTGGACAAGAATTTTCTGGATTCCGCCAATGGTCAAGAATACACTGATCTACTTCAGGATTTTCTTGTGCAAAACATTCCATAGGGTTATTCACTTGCAATTGTGTAAATTCAGAACATAATTTGGCTTCATCCGCATTATAACTATTTACCAAATGGTTAAATATTTGAACATATAATATGATTAGAATCCACAACATCTTTCTTAGTATCACTATGTGGTTCTTAATCTTTCTAGAGAATGTGTTTTTAATTTGTGTCATAAAATAAAAATAATTAATATAATAATATTATATTATGGCGATGCTTTCAAATAACAAATATTGTTGTATATTGATTAAAGAATAATATATATAATATGTACAAGACTCTTTATAGTTTCCTCTCTCTCATGTCATCGCATCCATGACTACAGTTACATGCTCAATCATCTAAGAGTTTCTTGCTCTTTCGATAGCCTCCTTAGAAGCCTGTTGTTCCAGACTTTCCACTTCTTGTAAGATCTTACTAAACTTTTCCTTTTGTTGTTTCACTGGTGTATCTTCACGTATAGAGATATTTGGTGCAGTAAACATATCTTTGGTCAAATGTATAGCATTAGGTTCTCTTTCATTAAATCTAGCCAATTTCCCTGATAATAAATTAGCTACGATGTATTCTTTAAACGCTAGTGGTGTGGACAATGTAGTCAATTGATAATCTGAAATCATATAACCTGTCTTGACTTGTACCAATTTGACAAATTTGAATTTAGTCTCTAGATCAGAGAATTCCCTTAATAAGATTTCATCACTGATAGAATTTACCACACCTGAATTGGAACCAGTTTCATTAACACATTCTACTATGATATCATCCAATTCATTTTCTTCAGTGATCTTATTGGGTGATAACCATTGAGGGAAGGGTACTTTTTCCAGGGGGATACTTTTATCAATATGTCTCCCAATAAAATTGTCTGGAGTCAACTCCAGTTTATTTACTTGACCATTCGACAGTGTGGCATCCTCACTTATATCTTTCCCCGTTTCAATATCTTGAATGACTTCTTTCGTACTCTTGACCTTCTTCTGTTGTTGTTTTTCCTTCCTTTGACCTCTCAACCAGGACATAAAATCTTGTCTGACCACAGAACTGTGTAAGTTTCTTGTACCTTGTATCCACGCACTACGACTCGTTCTTGTTACCGTCAACATTAGAGTGGTTGTTGTATTCACTTTATTTTAGATACTGTTAACACTTAATGACTTCCTTGGTAAAATTGTTATCGGAAATTCTTAATTAAACACTTTTAAAGCAATAACATTAAAGATAGGTGAAAAGCCAAGTGGTAAAGATTACATACACATAAAGGCGTAGATATAATGGGTGTGGTATTGAGTTGCTGTCGAGAACGGGACTCTGCACAGGACGAAGAATCATTATTGAGGTCTCAACAGAACGGATACGGTACGGACCACCATGCTGGATACGATGAAGCTCAAGAACAACTCAGGGAACAAGAACGTAAATTACAAAAGAAAGAGCAAGAGTTGAGGGAGATCGTGTCGAGTACTAATGACAAGCTCATAGACATCTCAATGATCAATAACAGTGGGATCGTGGTACAGAGTGGGGATTTACATACAGATGAAGACACTCTGTTTGCTGAAGAGAATAACAATAACGCTAATAGCGAATCACAAGGTATTGCCAATGGTAGTAACACACAGAATGACGATGTGACTGGGAGTCAAACTGACTCACAGACAATGGAATCTGTAATTTTCAGTGTGCTGGACACTGCCACGGCCATCCCAGCAGCTACAAGAACACAATTAAAGACATTACACTCCAGGATCACCACTGAATTGAACGCACAATTGACTGTGGCCATCCCAGGTGACTTAACCATGTCCTTTTAACTCACCTTGAGAGGATTGGTGGTCACATCTGACGGGCAGCGTTAAATCTATTATGAGAAACATTGAAAAATAAACATTTACACTAAATAATATATATACGTCAAACATATCATCATCATTAACACTTTAAATAAGTTTTGATTAGAGTAGTGCAATGGTATCCAAGAAAAGAAAGTCATCTACATCTCTAGCCACAGCTCCTACCGTGGAGGAAGAGGGGAATGCCGGTGAACATCCAAGATATATGGCAGGTAAAAACCCAAGACATGATAATTTCCCAGTGGTTAATTATTTAGACACTGTGACTCCCAAATCAGAATTGTTCACCGAGAAGAATTGGTCGATCCCACAGTTTAATCTGTTTGTCACTTTCACTCTGGACAATTTGACTGATCGTTATAAAGCCATCTTCAAAGATTTTCTTAAATTACCAAGTAGGAAGTTTCATCCACAATACTATTATAAAGTGGAACAACCTATCTCCATTAAAGAAATTAAAAATAGAGATTATGAATACCCCGGTGGTGCTCAAAATTTCTTATTAGATGTAGAATTATTAGCCAAAAATTGTGCCTCTTACAATGAAGACGACAGTTTAATTGTGAAGAATGGTTGGCAAATGGTTAATTATGTGAAATATGAGGTCATTAAAGCTAAGAATGTTAAGAGGAATTATTTGGTGTCTGATGATGTGAAGACAAGATTAATCAAATATTTAAATAAAATTATTGAGGCCTCTGAAAATGATATTGTGAAAGAATTAGAAAATGGTGATAACAGTGGTAGAGATTTTATTGTCAGTGAACCATTTTTAGAATTGGTAGATAAAGAGGAATTACCTGAATATTATGAAGTGATACATAGACCCATGGCATTAAATGTTATTAAAAACAATTTAGAAATTGGTTATTACTCTAAGATTTATGATGTGTTGATTGATATTATCTTATCGTTTGATAACGCGTTAATCTTTAACGATATGGGGTCTCCAATTTATGAAAGTGCAACTCTTTTATTAGATTATTATAACCATTTAATTAATGAAGGGTTTTTCGTTGAATTGAAAGATGCCAGTGAACGTGGTGAAATTAATTTAGAATATGATAAGATTGAATATGCCAAATACACAGATAATAATAGTAATGATATGACCAGCGCGGTGACCGATGGTAATTTGGAGGGTAAAATTGGAGTGGATGAAGATGATTATGATTTTAATCACATTGAAGGTTTAGGTAATGGGTACACTAGAACATTATTAACAGAAGATTATTTATTGGGTCCCAACAGTAAAACGGATAATAAAAAAATTAAATTGTCAACAACGGTGGAGGATGACAAACCAGAAGTGTTAAAATATAATATTGTTAAATCATTGAAAAGAGAATTTATATCAGAGGAACACACGATGGAGACTAAACCATATGAATTAATTGATGAATTGTCTATTACCACGTCACAAAGTTTATATCAACAAGCAATGAACCCAATGCCCGGTTCCAGACCACCATATACACAAAATTGGTTAGAATTTAATTTTAATGCCAAAGATTTAAGTCAAAATGAAAATATGTTTTCATTTGCAGTACAACCTATTCAAACATTCTTAACTGTCACTACCAAATTAAAGGATTCCAATTGTAAAGGTTCATTAATATTAAATAGAGATTCCATTCAAACGGTGAAGATGAACAATGAATCGACAACATTAACCGCGGGGGACAACGAAGTGGAATGTGAGAAATATGAAATTAGATTAAATGAAGGTTTAAATCAATTAGAATTTAAATGTCAAAATGATTCTAATGATGTAGAATATTTGAAATTCTGGATTAATGTATTGCCATAATTTAAATAAAATAATATGTAATTAATACTCTTTACGATAGTGTGGTTGTGTTGCAGTGAGTACCAGTTCCACTACTGGTGGTGATGTGTCTTCTGTGGTGGAAGCAAAAAAAAAACTAAAAAATTAAACGACCTCGGTGAGGATTGAACTCACGATCTTGCGATTAACAGTCGCACGCCTTAACCAGCTTGGCCACGAAGTCATACTAATTATGTTTTTTTTCTTTTTTTTTCGACCGAGTTGAAAAGCAAAACGGTCATGTGACAGGGAGGTTATTTTAGCCCCTCAAAATCAGTTAGCTAAGAGTACACAGACATCTCAACATTATTACTATAACTGGTATCACACTTGCACTCCCTCACAGGTCCTCAAACTTAACTCTCGGAGTTAAAGATTTTTGAACCAATGAAAACAGAAAACGCGGAGACGGGGTGAAATTAAGAATTATCGCATTTAAGAAATATATTTATTGTAAAATAGTAAAACTCATCTCACAACTCATCAAGATAAAAACAAACATGGCTGTCAGTGTATGTGAATGGTTACCATATGGTTTCGTTGAACTTTGAATTACTAACGTTTGTATATGTTTCCCTTTAGTATAATACAAGAATTAATACGCGAATTGCACCACATCTAGGTAAATTATCCTTAAGGAATTTATTCAATTACACTCCTAACCTTATGATATGGGGTGGTGCCTCATTAGTTGGGTTGTTTGTGTTTGTGGAAGGTTGGCCTTTATTCCAAGAGACATTTTTCCAAAAGATTCCAATGGTAGGGGAACATTGGGTCGATCACACTCCCGACGAGGATAAAGCACAATAAATGGGGTATTTTATATTTATTCATAACTATATATTGCTGTAAGATATAATAAACATAGTAATAAACAAAAGTAAGCAATTATAAAAAATATAGAACGTATAAATTTTCAAAATTTGGATTTCAAAGAACTAACTAATTTAATGGCAGCATTATTTAATACCACAACATTTCTATTGACATCGATAGTTTGGAAAATGATTACATCATTTGGTTGTTTCCAAGCTTTCACTTTCAAAGTGTCACCGGGGAACACCACATCAGTGAATCTAACTTTCAATTCTTGGTAAGGACCAAATGTATCAAATAGGGCCTTTGCCGTGACACCCATGGTACATAATCCATGTAAGATTGGTGCTGGGAATTTAACAGATTTGGCTAATTGTGGATCAATGTGCAAGGGGTTCCAATCACCAGAAAGTCTATACAATGCGGCTTGATCTTTAGAAGTAGTCAATTCCAATTCAAAATCTGGAGTCTTGTCAGTGGGGGCAACAAAATTTTCCAAAGCGAATGGTGATCTCTTGTTAGAGATGACTTTCTCCTTCGGTACATGAGCACCTCTGACGAAGAACGTACCTTCATTGTAAGTGAGTGGTTTATTTGTCTTGACATCCACGGTTTCAAACCCACCCACGATTACAGCGGCTTTACCTGATTTATCCAAAATTTGTAATGGTTTAGCCACAGTCTTTAATTGAGCATTTGTAGGTAATAACCCATTAGGGTCCAATAATTTGAAATATTGTTCACCATGTAATAACATTGTAAAATTAAAATTGTCTACTAATTCGTCCATATCCAATTTAGCAATTGATTGCATACATGGAATCACTGCAAATGATGGTAACACTTGGAAATTTTTATCATTTTCATAAACGTATTTCAATTCTTTTGCAGTGGCACCAAGTCCCAAATTGTAAAGTATACAATCCTTTGCAGTGTATTGGAACACATCGGGGGGCGTAGCAGTAGTGGTAGATGTCTTGGGTTGTTGTAAATGTGCCTTTTGTACAGTTTGTAAAATTGCCATTGATGATTGTGTAGTGGAAGATGGATTAACCATTTTCCCCTTGGTAAAATTAACCACTTGATTCCAATTTTCCTTTAATAATTCTGGTGTTGGTGAATTGGATACGTAACCTGGACTACGTTGCCATCTTGTTTGACCAATCCATCCACCACCGACTTCAAACAATTGTCCTGTGACATTTAACTCATCCGATGATAGCAATACTACTAAAGGTGATACGAAACCTGGTTCAAAATGGTTAGATAATTCCTTTTCACCAAAAATTGTCTTTGTCATTGCAGTCTCTGCATGTGGAGCAATAATGTTAACTTTAATGTTTTTCTTCTTGCCTTCGACAGCTAAAGTTCTGGAGAAACCTAGAATGGCAGCTTTAGCGGCAGCATAATTTGCTTGACCAAAATTACCATAAATACCTGAAGTGGATGTAGTATTGATAATCACACCTTTGTTTTGTTTAATGAAAATTGGCCAAACGGCTTTACACATGGTGTATGTTGCTGTCAAATGAACTTGCAAGACTGCATTCCAATCATCATCATTCATCTTAACAAATGATTTATCTCTTAGTATTCCTGCATTGTTAACTAGGATATCCACATGATTCCAATGTTCCAATGCATTCTTGACAATTTCCTCGGATTGAGTGATAATATTGTGAGTGTCTGCAATTGCAGTGTCCTTACCATACAATTTGTTCAATTCATCCACTACACTTTGTGGATCTCTAATATCGTTGACCACCACATGAGCACCATATTTAGCAAACCATTGAGCGTGTGATCTACCCAATCCACCACCAGCACCTGTGACAATAACCACTTTGCCCTGTAAAGATTTTACTTGTTTGGTATTTTCATCAGTGGATAATTTTTTAGCCTCAGTGATTAGTTTATTGTAGTCGGCCACACCTGTAGGGTACATTGCCTTGTTATCAAATTTAGTAATTTCCTTCCATTTCCCTAGGATAGTCTCTGGTGTTAAATTTTGAGGGTTAATCAATGCACCATTTGATCTTTCCCATCTAATTTGACCATAAAACCCACCAGCCAATTCAAAAATAGAATTAGTCACATTTGTTGATTCGTGAGTTAAATAAACCACCAGAGGTGAAATCTTTTCCGGTCCCAATTCTTTCAAGATATGTGGTGGCAAGACATTTTCAGTCATTCTTGATCTTGCTAAAGGTGCAATGGAATTCACACAAATATTATATTTCACACCTTCTTTAGCTAAAGTTTCACCTAACCCAACCAGTCCCAATTTAGCCGCAGCATAATTTGCCTGACCAAAATTACCATAAAGACCAGCTGGTGAAGCTGTATTAATAATTCTACCAAATTTTTGTTGTCTCATGTAGGGCCAAACGGCATGACATAATTTATAGGCACCATTCAAATGAACATCGACTACAGATTGGAACTTGTTCATATCCATCTTAGCAAAAGTCGAGTCCCTCAAGATCCCCGCATTGTTAATCAACACGTCTACCCGTCCCCATTTGTCAATAGCAGTCTGTACGATATTAGCCGCATTGGCCCCGTCCACTGAATCGTAATTGGCCACAGCTTGACCCCCTGAGTCAATAATCTCTTTGACTACCAAATCAGCAGCTTTGAAGTCGTGGCCAGACCCGCCTAGTGTCCCACCAAGATCATTAACCACCACTTTAGCACCTCTACTGGCGAAATCCAGGGCGTACACTTTGCCCAGCCCACCGCCGGCACCAGTGACAATCACTACTCTGTCCTTGAACGATAATGTATTTTCAGTCATTTATTTGTATTTGTGTATTTGTGTATATAGAAGTGCAATACAGGACCAGCTCCATGATCCCTTATATATGTCGTTTTACCCCAATAGCCGCTAAGAAAACAGGGTCTCCAATTCTCCGGAATTTGCTTAACGCCGCGGGTCACGGCGCACGGAAAGCGCGCACAGCCGCGTGCCATACTTAACGCCCTTGAACGGCGGTGGTAGCGCCGCAGCGTTTGATATGTTGCTGTTACTGTTATGGACAGAGACACGAACTACTTTCAAACCAGAACCACACACGCCATCTTGGTCGCATGATACAGTGCACTCTTGCAATAGAACAGCGGTTCCCTCGGTCTCGACCACCCCACGCAGCACGGGCCAGGATCCACGCTCCAGGGGGCCCTCCAAGATCCACACAGGTTGGGTACCACCAACAAACCGTCCGTGTGAACTGCTCAATACACGCACTTTGTGATCACCACCGACAAATTGCAATGCGACTCGACAGTCGTGCACGCCGTCCCCACGCACTGCCAGTTTCACTTCGAACTCGTCGCCCTTCTGGCCCAAGTTGTCCTCAAATGTGATATCAAGTGGTAATTGGTTCTGCCATTTGCCCTGCGGCGTTGCCGTGGTCTCGTAGGCCATGACGGTGAACTTCCCATCAGGTGGGATGAACTTCAAAGTGTTGTCCTCGAGGGACTCGACACAGTCGTGTAGTGCTGGTGGTATGGTGTTGTGTGCGTTGTTTAATACTACTTCCACCAGGGGTGTGCCCGGCAGGAAACTGCGAGCCTCCATGGTTCCCTGGATAGAGCCTGTGATCAATTTGGGTTGGTACGCTTTCTTGGTCTGTTGTAAAACCACAGTGATACGTTCCATTACGTCCAAGTAGAATTCGTTCTTGTTCCGCGAGGCCAACCTCGTGTCACGCCAAGGTAGATCCATGTCCATGTCGTTACCATTGGAACGGTTCACACTGCCTTTATCACTGTTATGAGCCCCAACTACACTAGACAACGAATGAATCACTTTAGATAAATCGTTCTTGGCGGGGACAATGTGTCGTAATCTGTTAGTGGTCATCCCCATAGTGATCTCACCTTGTGTCACACAACAATTGAATATCAAAGACAACAAATCGTAATTGTTACGTATCTTCGCCACAGTTAAAGTATCTTTATCAAAATATTCTAATAATGTAGTGTCTAACCATTCTAAAAAACTACAGGGAACAATGGCATCTTTATCACCGGAGCAAACACACCAGTAATACAAATGGTTACGTTCAGAATAGTATTTGTAAATTTTTAAATCTTTAGTTAAAGAACCTTCCACACAATCATCCACATTCAATAAATCAGGGCAATTCGATTGAACACGAACCCATAAGTCCGTGAAAATGGGACTTGCACCACTGGGTAAGTACTGGAACACTAAATTGTATCTAGCATCAGTGATGTAAAACGATACGTACATCTTTGTTTGCCTCTCTGTCTTGTTCGTAACAGTGTAATTTTCCAAACAATGAAATTTGAAAAGTGAAAAAACATTCACGATATAATTCAACTGTAGACAAGAGAACCAAGCCCAAACATGAACAACGACAACACTCCTGCGGCTAACAATCCAAGAAACTTCCTGAGCAATATCGGTACACCCGCGTTCAGTTTCTCACAGATCCCTCAACAGGTCTTACAATCACTAACGCAAACACAATTAAGAGCCATTCAACAAAGGCATCAACAATTACTAATGGCCAGAATCCAACAACAACAGCAGCAGCAACAGCAGCAACAGCAACAGTCGGTACAGTCTCCAGTTACTCAATCTCCTGCGGAACAACCGCATAACCCTGCATCCATTATGCAACAATTGAACGTTCAACAAAGATTAGCACAAATGAATAGTAGACAATCCTCAGCTACACCATCTGTTGCTGCTGCGGTACCACCCACTTCTCTACCGGGGAACCCCACAGTGGCTGCCACTAAACAACCTTCCCCCACTAGTGGAGTGGCAAGCCCTGCACCAATTAATTTACCACCACAAATTGCACAATTACCATTACCCACACAATTACAAGTATTAGGTACTTTAAAACAACAAGCTATTGCCAAGGGGAACCCAGCAGTGGTGTCTGCCATCATGTTGGCACAACAACAAGTACAACAACAATTACAACAACAGCAAGTGCAAGTACCACCACAACAACAAATCCAACCACAACAAATACAAATTCCAGTACAGAGACCACCTTCAGTGTCATCAGGTACCACAACACCAGTGTCAGGTCAATTTAATATCCCAAAGAAGGCACCACCAGCGAAAAAACCACGTAGTAGTACACCAACACAACCAAGAGTGAAAAAACCTCCAGTGAAAAATGAACCACCAGTGATTAATTTACCACCTTTACCAATGCCCAAATTGGATTTACCTGAGTATCAAACTATTGTGTTTGACCCACCAAAGACTAAACTACCTAAACCGGATCATTGGTCATCACAAATGGAAAAGCCTAACACAGATGTATTATTATATGAACAAATTATACAAAGAGATAAAGAAAACAAAAAGGATCAACAGAAGGAAAACACTGGGTATGAACCATTTAGCATATATGGGTTCAGCAATAAAGAATATATCTCAAAATTATTCCACAATTTAAAATATTATCAAGATTTGAAAGAAACGAGAATGCAATCGATCACTAGTAACTCTAGAGGTATTCCAGCGGCCAGTATATGGGGGCCCGGTTACAGTGGGTACGGTAATGGTGACACTAACACTGTTACTAAGATAGTTTCAGGTTTGAATGATCCAGCATTAGAAGTTGATGAATTGGCTATGTACAGACAGGCAATGCATGAAACTAAAGAAGATTTGGTACCGATTAGATTAGAATTTGATCAAGAAAGAGATAAGTTTTTCTTAAGAGACACTTTACTGTGGAATAGAAATGATACTTTGATCCCAGTGGAAACATTTGTGGAAGATATGTGTAAAGATTATAGATTTGCTGATCCATCTGAAGTATCAGAACCTATTGTTTCATCTATCAAAGAACAAATTGCTGAATTCCAAACAAGCCCTTACCAAGAATTGAATAAGCCAAGACTTGGGGGTGATGATTTACGTATTAGAGTAAAATTGGATATTGTGGTTGGGTCCAATCAATTAATTGATCAATTTGAATGGGACATATCGAACACAGAAAATTCCCCAGAGGAGTTCGCATTGAACATGGCCCAAGAATTACAATTACCAGGTGAATTTGCCACGGCAATTGCACATTCCATTAGAGAACAAGTACACATGTATCACAAATCTTTGGCATTGCTGGGTTACACTTTTGATGGATCACCAGTGGAAGATGATGATATTAGAAGTAGATTATTACCTGTAGTTACACTGGATGATGTGTTAAGATTACCATCGGATACAAAGACGTACACTCCAAACTTGTTACAAATATCGGCGGCAGAATTGGAAAGATTAGATAAAGATAAAGATAGAGATACAAGACGTAAGAGAAGACAAGGTAGATTCAATAGACGTGGGAATGCCTCAAGTAGTGCATTGTCATCAAGTGTCGCTGTTAATAATCCGGCATTGACACAAGTGGCCAATACATCAACAACAGGTGAAATTCTGTTGCCAGATGTCGCAGATATTCCAAGAACTTTCCGTACACCAATTCCAACAACTACACAACCAGGTGGGATAGACTTGGGACCTTCTGTGGAATCTTTCACTTTATCCACCACTACTGAATACAGTGCCAGACCACCAAGGCCCAAACCAGTCCTCCCACCGTGTTACATTGTAGATAACGTCCCCGGTAAAAGTCTTTTAGTTTGCATCAAAGTACCTAAAACTAAAAAGGAGAACCCATCTGTGATCGTGCAGGAACCAATCCAACAACAACCAGCTCCAACGGCTCCACCAGCACCAGCACCAGCACCAGCACCAGCACCAGCACCAGCACCTACTAATGTGACCTCTACGACCACTGCAGCTCCTCCAACTTCTACGACTAATGTCAATACGCCCATTTAAATAGATAGCTTTTATTTGTTTATATACGCCGTGTGTAATGATAGATGGCTTATAAGATAATATAACGATTTAAATAAAGCACGAAAAATAATCTATACGTTAAACATCTCATTTACTAAGCAGCTCAATAACTTGAAGATGACCACTCATAGCGACTCAGAACTACCGATAGACGATATAGAATTAAATAATGATGTACATCCCACTATAGTGATATCTGAACCCACGGAGGACCACGAGGAAACTCATAATGAAGTTGGACCTAGTGCCACTCTATCGGAACGACTACTACCCACAGATGTCAGGGAACGTGCCACTAGACAAATCGATAATATAGGAAGACATTTCAACATATTGGATAGAGTGTTTAGACGTAGTACAGATAGTAATGCTTCCAGTGACAGTGGGAGAGGTGCCCTATTTGATGGGGTGTTTAGAAATCTAACTGCCAAGCCAGATAATAATAACGAATCAGAAGCAGAGACACACGATGACACTCCACCAACGTATGATGAAGCTGCTGCTGATATAGTGCCATCTTATTACGGTATGGATTTGACTAATTCGGAAATGTATTGTGATGAAATTTGTATTGAAGGTTTGCCAGTAGGGAATATGGCAAACTTGATTTGGAATATAGTAGTATCTGCTAGTTTCCAATTTATTGGGTTTTTAGTCACATACATTTTACATACATCGCATGCAGCCAAACAAGGTTCAAGATTTGGGTTAGGAATAACGTTTATGGGGTACGGTTATTATATGATCCCCAATAATGTTGTATCTAAAGTGGGGAAACATAAGACATTAAACAGAATTGAACCATCGGATCCTAATAATTATGAAGATTTACGTTTAAGTTCATCTAATGCTAAACAAGACACGTTTGAATCACAATTAAGTCATGGTATGGAAGAGGATAAACAACCATTACCATTTATAGCAGTGGCCATCGGTCTTTTGGGTATACTAATAGCTTTGAAAAGTATAGTAGATTTCATCAATATTAAAAGGAAAGAACGTAGGTACTTGGCTCAAGAATCTATTGTATAATACAGTGTGTATATGATATAATATATATATTTGTTAAATGATCTTTAACCTAACAATACTAATACATTTTCGTAAATGGTAAACACAATACCACCACTTAACACCAATCTACCTAATCTTGGAGTGGCACCCTTCCATAATGCTTTCAAACCTTCTTCTTTGACAATGGTAGCAAAACAATTAACTGTGGATGTGTATCTGGAGGCAGTTAAACTTTGCATTCTGGTCTTAACTGTATCGATTGGCATGGTAGAGTAAACGGTGACGATACCACAGAAGGCACCCACTATGAAGGTTAACCCGGATGATAGTGGTTTATCCTTTGGAGCATGTGTGTAATCTTGAATCAAAGTCTTAATCTTATTGTAACAACCTAATCTAACGGCTTGGTTAGCGGCTTGTCTCATAGAGACAGGAAGCACAGCTCTGTATAACCCTCTAACACCTTCATCTCTGATTAAACTAGTATAGTTTCGTACCATGGAACGACCATTACTTTGATATTTAGGTTGGGCGGATTGTTTGTCATCGATCAATGCAGTCTTAATGGCTTCAAATGGAGTCACAGCAACCACACTCTCTAGAAGACCGGCACCTAGACCAGCCACAACACCTCTAGTCCCACTCAATTCCCCAGTCTCACGATCTCTCAATAGGTTTCTAATGGCATCGTAACCAAGAAATCTGATACCGGCTTTAGCAGTGTTACCGACAATGAATGCGGGACAACCGACGTAAATGGCACCCACACTTTGGGTTCTAGCTGTGTTATATATTAGTACCAATGGGTTTCTGGAAGCCTTGGAGGACTTATCGATCAATTGTAATCTAGTCTTGGCAAATTCAAATGGATAAGTGATAGATGCTTCAATGGCACCAGCAAGGGCACCAGCGATAAATGATTTTCTAGGGTCAATGTTTTTCTGTTGTTCTTTAGACATTGTTACAGTTATATGTGGGGTTGGTTTTCAAGAATCTACGAAGTCAAGTTCTTGAATAAAGTGTCAATATTAGATCTTATATATATGAATCATCCTAGTGAAAAATTATTTAAAATGTCAAAAAAAAACGCGTTTTTCCAGCGGAATTTATTTACACTGTGAAAAGAATGCACGGGAATTTCTAATAGCCAAATAAAGAAAGGCATCGAATTTAAGATATTAGTATAAAACATTATTATATATTCAATTTATATGTCAAAAGTGACTCAATTATCTAAATTGAGAGTAGTATTTCTCCTCTTCGAATCTCTTGTTTACCAAATCTATAACTTCCTTTGGATAAACGTCTTCTAATTTTTCACCACCGTTCAACACACGTTCCTCGTGCTTCATTTGTTCTCCCTTAGTTAATATAACCACATTTTGTAAACTGACAGGTTTGCTTGGATCCCATTTAGATAATGTCAATTTTGTAGAAAATCCACTGACAGGAGATTTACCTCTAAAGACTTCTTCCACTAAGTAACCCACATCTTTTAATGCAACGGGGACACGTTGATCATCGTTACCGATACGTGACATTTGACCGGCTAATGATTGGAAGATACCATCATAAATTTTAATTCTGTTCTTACCTTCAATTGGGTTCATTGGGTAACCTGACACTTTAGTGATAATCCAAGTGGCTAAAGTTAACCCAAAGATCCCTGGCATGGTACCTAACACTGGTAAAATTCTTACACGGAAATCCTTTAAGGCACTTAATTCACCCACTTTACCCTTTTCGTATTCATTATCAGGTAATGGTAATAATTTAGCCTTACGTGGATCAGGTTTTTCAGCACTAAACACTACGGGGATACCACTAGTGATACCTCTTTGTTTTAATCTTCTTCTCACTGAACGTGCTAGAGCATCTTCTTCTGTAGCGGTAATGTCACCGACATTAATACGTGTTGGATCACTCTTGGTGGAAGCACCCATTGATGAAATTAATTCAATTTTTTCGTTGTAAACGTATTCTAATAAATCCACTTTAGTGTCAATGTTATCAATACAATCCACCACTATATCTGGTCTACCACCACTAAACAATAATCTTTCACCATTTTCTTTATTCCAAAGTTCATTAATGGCATCGACTTGACACCATGGAGCAATATCCTTCATATGTTGTTTCAAACAATCCACTTTAGATGTCCCGACATCTTTCAAATTAGCACAACTGTGTCTGTTCAAAGAACTTAAAGAGACTTGATCAAAATCAATGACTCTAATTTTTGTCACACCAGAACGTACTAACATGGTGACTACCCATGACCCAACACCACCAGCACCCACTACGACGATGTATTGATTCTTCAATTTTTCCATACCTTCTTCACCTAAGAATGCATAGTTACGTGCAAGTTGTTCACGAAACAATTCGTCATCGTATTGTTTATTGACGTTAGCCAATCTGTTTTCATTGTTTTTAGGTTGTGATTCTTGTTGTTGTTTGTAACTTGTCCAAGCCAAATCTATACATTTAGTGGCCGCAGCAGAAAATAATGCAGTAGCGGCAATCACTTTCCAAGTGTTTTGTCTCGTCATATTGTTTGGCTTGTCTGTTTCTTGGTTGAAGTCATCAGTGAAAATTAAGAAAATTTTCTTTTGTTTATTTTTTTATAATTTTTCAAGTAAATAATGGAAAATATAGTGTCTATTAATTTATTATTACTTATGCAGGGGATTTATACATCTTCAAATTCAATATCCATATCGTCATCGTCATCATCATCAGCGGCGGCAGCAGCAGGTGCGGCTTCTGTAGTGGTCTCCTCAACTTTCGTAGTTTCATCTTGTTTTATTACCACTTCATTTGATTCTTCCTTTTTCTGTTCCATATCTACATCTTCAAACTCATCTTCAAATTGATCTTCATCGACTTCTTCAATTATACCATCTTCCTCTTCTTCCTCTTCTTCTTCTTCTTCTTCGTCCTTAGATTCAGCTTGTTGCTTAGCTAATTTAGCATAGTATTCAGCCAAAGTTCTTTCATTTTCTCTTTCTTCAATTTCAGTTTCAGTCAACGTGTGATTACTGTTGTAGTATCTACCACCTGCATTGTCCATCGCATTGTCATTACCTTCTGTGGCAATCTCACCCGTGGCATCAGCAGTTTGTGCTGTAGCACTTTGTGGTGCGAATTCTTCCTCCTCATCTAATCTACCTAATTCAGCTTCACCGATAGTACTCTGTTTATGCCATTCGGGCACAGCATTTTGTTTCCTCTTCTCCTCGGCTTGACGTTCTTGTAATGCACGTTGAGCCACTTCATCACTTGCCGTGGTGATATTAACATGCAACGTGGCTTGAGAGTTAGCACCTGCACGTCTTGAACTGTCATTACCCAAGGGTGTACCATCTTCGTTGGGTCTGAACATGGTACTTCCCTTCTTCGGGTTGTATGTGTATGCAGCATGAGATTGATTTTGTGGTGGGATCAATCTTGCCAATGCGAATTCAAAAGTGTTCTCCTCAATTCTAGAATCGTCAATTTTTTTCAAATAATCAATGATAGGTTGAATCTGATCCATTAATCTGTTCAATTTATCTTGTTTCTCTTTGTTTTTCTTACCAGAATCGTCTTCCACTAGTGGTTCATCACACAGTGAACACAAGAATTCTGTTCTCTCATAATTTAACAACTGTACCGCCTCCAATTGTGTGTATTTCGTTTCACAAATGGGGCACATGTACCCGTTAGGTGCCGAATTCTTATCCAAATCGTCTTTCAATCTCTGCACTACTTGATGCACTTTCCATTTGATACCGTCAATGGCCTGTGGGTACTTGATATAGAAGTAAATTCTCTCCACGGACTTACTGTTTGGAGGGTACTCCCTCTGCTTGTGTATGGAGATCAACCTGTCGGACCTGAGCCGGGCAATCAGGGGCCCCAACTCTGTCTTGTTGATCGACAACAGTTGTTTCAAATCCTCTTCTGCCAGCACCGAGTGGAACACAATAGCGTCCAACACCAGCGTGTACGACCCGCCGTAGAACCCCCGCACCACGAACTTCAGCAAACTCTTCACGATCTCGTCAATAGGCCTGTCCATGCTCACTCTTGCTTGCTCTGTCCCTCTGTCCCACAACGTTTGCCAAATCTACAATTTTTCAAAATGCCAAATTTCACACTTTAACCCGTCGCACGTGACGCCGGAACACACACCGGAGCAAATCGGAACACTCATATTCTGACTCGCGTAACAACAATAGCAGCAGTGACTAAGGCATGACTCTTTCTAGGAACCACGGTGGAGGGTCATTGTCTATTACCATGACTACAACTACCACCATCAACAACACTCTACTGCCTCTTGTTCCACATTCTCTCTTTTGACTCCGGTTTCGGCCTATTATTACTTATATACAATACATTAAATAACGCTATAAAGTCATTCCGATGACTAGAAATGCGGAAAAAAGAAACACACTCACTGAAAAATTTTCCATTTTGACAGTTGGTATATAAGTAACTGTGTACTTGTTTATATTGCTTGTCTTGTCGTCGTCTTGTTCAGTAACCACTCACCAAGGATCAAAGATGATTAGTGCCAGAACTACCAATATCGTCTCTAGAGTGAAACCCACTCAATTTACAAAGATTTCTCAATGGCGTCTGTACTCTTCCAAGACCAGACCAAATAATGCCACCACGGCAAGAGACACTTTCCAACAAAGTTTGAAATTCAATAATGCTGCCACTTTGAAATCAAACAAGAAGAGTGCTTCTTTGTTTGACGGTCCACAACCTACTGAATCAGCTTTGAACGTTAACGGTACCATCGAATGTCCGTTAACCGGGTTCCAATTATTGAACTCCCCATTGTTCAACAAGGGTACTGCGTTCACTGAAAAGGAGAGAGCCCAATTCAAATTGAATGGTCTTTTACCACCACAAATTAACACTTTGGATGAACAATTGGAAAGAGCTTACAAACAATTATGTATGATCAAGACATCCATCGGTAAGAACGATTACATGACTAATTTAAGAGTCACTAACAAGACTTTGTATTTCGCCTTGGTTAAGAAACATATCTTGGAATTAGTGCCAATTATTTATACTCCAACTGAAGGTGATGCCATTGCATCATACTCTGACAGATTTAAGAAAGCGGAAGGTGTCTTCTTAGATATCACTGAACCAGACACCGTCGAAGAAAGATTAGCTGCATTCGGTGGTGAAAAGAAGGATATTGACTACATTGTCGTGTCTGACTCTGAAGGTATCTTGGGTATCGGTGATCAAGGTGTTGGTGGTGTTCGTATCTCCATCTCTAAGATGGCTTTAATGACCATCTGTGGTGGTATCCATCCAGGTCGTGTCTTACCAGTGTGTTTGGATGTCGGTACCAACAACAAGAAATTGGCTAGAGATGAATTGTACTTGGGTAACAGATTTGCTAGAGTCAGAGGTGAACAATACGATCAATTTATTGACAAATTCATTAAGAGTGTGAAAAAATTGTATCCAAATGTCGTGTTACATTTTGAAGATTTTGGTGTCACTAACGCCAGAAGAATCTTGGAACGTTACAGAAACGAAGTTCCATGTTTCAATGATGATATTCAAGGTACTGGTGCCGTCGTGGTTGCTTCTTTAATTGCCGCTTTGAAATTATGTCGTCAAGAATTGAAAGACACTAAAGTGTTAGTCTACGGTGCCGGTTCCGCCGGTTTAGGGATTGCTGATCAAGTCGCCAGTCACATGGTCACTCACGGTTTAACTTTAGAAGAAGCTCGTTCTAAGATTTACTTAATGAACAGACGTGGGTTGATCTTACAATCTCATGAAGAATTCTCCACTCCTCAACAACACGTGTACGCCAAGCCAGATGCTGAATGGTTAAACCAAGACACTCATTCATTAGCTGATGTGGTCGCTCAAGTGAAACCAACTTGTTTAGTTGGGTGTTCCACTCAAGCTGGTGCATTCACTAAGGAAGTCGTACAAGAAATGCATAAACATACTGAAAGACCAATTATTTTCCCATTATCTAACCCAACAAGATTACATGAAGCTGTTCCAGCTGATTTAATGGAATGGACTAACAATCAAGCTTTAGTGGCCACTGGTTCTCCATTTGCTAACGTGGGTGAATACCGTATCTCTCAAAATAACAACTGTTACTCATTCCCAGGTATTGGTCTTGGTGCTTTGTTATCTCGTGCCTCTACCATCAGTGATAGAATGATTTCTGCCGCTGTGGATGAATTAGCTTCATTAACTGAATTAGATTTGGAAAATGGTGATTCTAGAGCTGGGTTATTACCAGGTTTAGATGTCATTAACAACACATCTGCCAGAATCGCTTCCGCTGTCATCTTAAAGGCATTGGAAGAAGGTGTCGCTAGAGTGGAAACTCAAGAGGATCCAAACAGACCAGGTCACACTATTGAAGTCCCACGTGATTTCGACCAATGTGTCAAATGGGTCAAGAACCAAATGTGGGAACCTGTTTACAGACCATTATTGAAAGTGAAATATGATCCTGCTGTGCATACTAACCAATTATAAGTACACTTGTTTTTTTATGTATTAATGTATAATGATAGAATAATAATAAATAAATGAATAATCAATAAATTAAAAATGATCGATCTGTATGAACCCCTTTTTACAAAAAAAAAAAAAATTATTTACATTATCCAAGTCAATCGTACGTTTTAACTGCCATTGCAAGTTTTAACAGTTGGAAACTGAAGCAAATCATTAAAAAAACAAATTTTTTTTTTTACAGGCAAAGCGGGATTTCCCGAACTGGCAAAAAAAAAAAGTTACGGTTTTTTTTACCTACCGGATATTAAACTTACTACATTCCTTTCTGTCATATACCGGAAGAGGATATTCCCGCGTGACAAAATTTGTGAAACAACATTCTTGCAAGTGAAATGAATTTGATTAACGTTCCGGGTAGGGTGAGTTTCAAGTTAATTTCCCTCATACCGTTGTGAGGAGGAAAATGCGGACCCACGGTTAGGATCGTACAGAGTCTTCAACTCTATCAATAGATGACACGTTGTCGTAAAGGAGGAACCATTAATTTCACTACTAGCAACATAAAGAATGTGGCAAAATTTTGCTTTAAACTGGGGACCATTACTTTTGGCACGTTGCAATTAGAACCATTAATACGCTAAATCTTTCTTGACGAAAACTTCTCCTTGCATACAACACCAGTTTGTTAAGAGTGAGAACATGTGAATATTCACCCATAGTCTAGCTAATGCAAGACTACATTTTCTAAACGATAGGGGGATGCGAGTATACTCCTGCATTATGAAAAAAGTTGAGTTTGGTTAAAGATCCGGTTTCTCAACAGTTTCGGTTTTTATTTTTTTAGTAACCGTTTTACCGTTTTAAATCAAATTATGTAAAGAGACTTACATCCGAAAGGATGTGCAAAAATTTAACCTATTGTTTAGTTAATACAATTTTTTTTGAAAAAGGGTCCTCTTCTTCAATAATTTGTAGGCAAATTTTCAATCTGGCTTAGAAAGTGAAGTAGCCAGAAGTTTTACATAAAAATTTACCTGCGCCCCTTTAAGTGTCTATTGTTTAAATTGAATCCAAAAATATTTTTCTTCCAGAGTGAAAATTCGCACGAAAACAAAGTACAATGAGATTTTCTTTTTTTAGTGCGAGTCATTTTCGCAGTTGTACGGTTTTTTCTGTGGATTTCGTAAGAAAAGTTTTCAAAGGAAAAAAAAGTATCATACATTACTTTTGATTGGACAATAGGGATGAGAAAAGTTAAATTGAACAAGAATGTTTCAGTTGTTCCAATCCCGTAGAACAATGACTCTCGGAAGATTCCGACTGTGAGCAAATTTAATAGGATTTTCAATGAAACATTTAGCCCTGCTTCGTTTCATTCTCATAGTGAGAGTCTTTGGCAATAAATGTTAGGTGCACTTCTAACCATTCAAGTTAAGTGGAAATTTACGTCATTTGGAATCAAATATATACAATCCCAATTTCTGCCTCATTCTTGTTTCCATGGAGAACATAAACCCAAACCTTTACCATTGATTGAAACAAAAGAATGTAGATACCAAACAATAAGAAAAAAGCCTTACATCGCACTAATAAAGGAACCGAGTTGCATTCCTTTTTCACCACTACGTCATATTCGTCTTTAGAAGGCCCAAATAACTTGAGAGAGTCTACGATAAGGTAACTTAAAGAGGCGACTACATTCTTCTTTGGACTTTCTCAATTATTCGGCGAAATTACAATTCCGATATGTTGTAGCATAGTTAATGCATCTGTATAATAAGTTCATAATGGCAAGGCTGATACGTTCACATAAATTAATAATTTATTTATCAGCCTTTCCCCCCCCCTGACTAAGTTTGATTGGTTACAAAAAATTACCTGACTAAAAGGCCAAATTGGCTGGCCCCTTCTTGTATCGGTTCTCCTGAGAAAAGACTGATATTGAACCCTTGACTCTTCCGTAGGCAGACGAAGAATCTTCCTTGAAGATTTTCTTTCAAAGGGGGAACAATAGGCATTTTTAATTTCTCTCTAAATTTGGTACTCCTTCGACCTTTTTTTTCGACGATCGGCCCACTCGACACAGAAACCCGCGTAGCAAATTGGGTTTTTCTCACTGGTTCCGGATCCGATTTGGTTTCTTTGTCCTCGAAATTTTTATGCATAAGGCAATTACATCATTTAAGCTGGTAAACCATTTTTTACAGTTTGCAAACTTTAATTTTTCAAACTGCATTAAATTCCTTACCTAAAGAGTTCCCAACAAAATGTCAAAGAATGTTGCTACTCTCCGTATACCAGATTATATCATACAAATTTTTTTTCCTTTCATATATAAAAGAGTTGCACAATGCAATAAATATGGTTTCTTCGAAGGTACGTTATTTCTTTCTCAATTTACCTGATCAACAATAACTAGTAAGACTAATAATATCGAAATTTCAAGATCAAAAAAAAAAGGTATTACCAGTTTAGAAAAAAAACCCACGTTTTAAGGAGACACATAATATAAACCCAATGCTAATGAGTTCAAGTCATATTCCACAATCTAATCAAGTACCACCTATAGAAAGATACTTGAGTACAAGGAAAGTGGAACAAAACAGTTCAACACCCAATCCTGGTTACATCTACGGTAGGATGAGTATCCCAGTGATCATGCCCATCCCAGTGGCTGTCACACCATCAAATGGTACTGCTCCCACTCCTACCAATACTAATAACAATGTAACGGCTGTGAGTCCACCACAACCACCACAGCTAGGTCATAGATTGTCCTTGCCTACATTCTCTAGCCAGGAATATTACTATCAACAGCAACCACCACAACAACAACCTACTGTAATGCATTCACCTTACAGTAATACTACTACACAACCACAAACACCTGTAGGGACCCCACCAATTTTTGTACACAATGATGGTTATACCATACCATTACATAACGCTCCACAACAAACAATTCCATCATTGACAAATTATCAAATCCGATTATCAGGAAACAATAACAACAACAATAATAATAATAACGAAAATAATATTCCACATTACACTACTTCATACCAAAGTAACAGCCCGATGTTTACCAGATACACTAACAGTAGACAAAGTAGTTTTAGTATGTTCCCATCCAATGGTGGATCACCATCATCGATAATGGAAACACCTACATTAACTATTGATGAAGCTATGAAGATCAAACAAGATGCACAATTACTGCTGGACAGTAATCGTCAATGTGCAGCAATTAATAATGATAGTACAAATAATAATAAGAGAACAGAATTTAAATGTTCAGTGTGTGGTAAATCATTTGAAAGAGGTGCCTGGTTGAAAAGACACATTTTAACACATACTACATACAGACCATACAAATGTATTTGGTGCAAGAGTAGACATAAGAGAAGAGACAATCTTTTCAAACACATGAAATTAAAACATATGCCATTGCTTATTGAAGCCATTAAGAATTATTATCCCTTAGCAGAGTTTAAGACCAATGATCTTAATGTATTAATGAAAAGTGGTCAATTACATAGAGAGGACGTCAAGAGAGTGTTACTAAACATCATCGGTCTAGACTAACCTCTTCGTCAGTATATAATTTTTTTGTATGCAATAGATATTCCCTCATCTAATAATGAGTTCACTTATTACACAACAGACACATACTGATCATTTGAAACACGGAAATAATTATTGTAAAATCCGACATTCCGGAAATAACATTTCCCGCCTTCCTCTCTAGGGACTTACAGTAGTTTAATTTCAAATGAATAAAATTGCCTTTTATGATTCACTTGGTGTTGCAAAGGCAAAAGAAATTCAACAGATTCTCACGGGATTTTCCCTCACAATTCAGTATCAACCGATATTTACAACTCAAAAATAAAAGAAATGTGGCCATTGTCTGTTGCACTACGTGGCCCTCTGTAGCAGCCTCCTAAACGACACCCTCAAAGTATCACACCACACATTAATACAAAACCCGCATAGAAATCAAGCAGTATTCTTTCACGACCAAAATAGGAGAATCCTTTTCTTCTCAGTCGTAATCTGTGCGTAACTATCCCGTAACACCACCCATTATCTCGCTCTGCCCCGTCTTCTGTGGATCCCAGCCCGTTCATTCCCAGGAGGCTCTGCCTAAATTTAATCGCCCCCCACACCTTCCGCAGGAGCCTACCCAAAACAGCCTCTACCGCAGTATCTATCATCTTACACTGTAATTCCGCGTGAATTGAAAATTTTTTCCTCATGACGCACTCTTTATCGTTTTTCCAGTTGTTTATTTCTTTTCAGCAAAAATTTTCAGTGCCCCTCCCCGTTTAGTGAGTGTTGCGTGTTTTCCTTTCTTTCTTCCTGTCTTTCACTTACCACTTTTCTCTTCATGGTTCTCTCAGCAAACTACTACATACACATACCCACTACACTCTCTGTATATTTCTTTACAGATTAATAGTTATTGTTCCAAGGTACATATCATCCCTACTTACATTACGTTCTAAGAACTACCTACAATATTATACTGTGTATTGCTGCTGATTTTTTAACCTTTTTTTGCCTCTCTCAATATAAACAAACAACCTATTGCTACTGAGTTTATTATGAATAACAATACCCTTCCACAAGTGACTGGTAGACAAGATGATTCTCATGGTCTGGCTAACCCAATGGGGATGAACCAAGATCACAGTAATGTTTATCAACCATTAGACGGTGGTAACAACAACAACACTAATACTGTTCTCCCACCTGCTAATACTAATAATGACGGTCAATACCATCCACAACAGACTAACACTAATCAATTACAACAACCAAACATATCACAATATCAAAGTAATCAATATCAACATCAATATCAACAACCACCACAAGCTCAATCAATGTATTATAACAGTGGTGTAGCACCAAATACTGGTAATAACAATGCTCCTACTGGTAATCCTGTGCTCCCACCAGCTAACACTGCCAATAATACTAATGCTGGTAATCAATATGGTCAACCAAATATTCAACAAGATTATGGTTATATGCAAAATAATCAAAATACCCAAAATAATGGTCAAACTGCTCAAAATGGTCCAAATGGTCAAAATAATGGTCAAATGCCAAATACAAATGGGTTTAATCAATTTTCTGAATTAATGTATAATTCATTCTTATCTCATTTGACTCAAAAACCTGGTCAAACTCAAACTCCAGGTCAACCTCAACAACAACCACCTCAACCATCTTCTCAAGCTCAACAACAACAACAGCAACCACCACAACCACCACAATTAGGGTTGGGTAATTTAAATGCTGCTACTTCTGCTGCTGTCGGTACACCAAATTTTATGAACCCAAATATGCAAAGATATTATCAAAATGGTATTTCTAATTATCCATCAATGATGGATAATGGTTCATTATTACAACAACAGCAACAACAACAACAATTACAACAAGCACAATTGGCTCAACAAGCACAAGCTGTTCAACATCAAACTTCATTGGCTCAACATACAGTTCAACAGTTAATTCAACATGCTGATGTTCATCCACAACGTCGTGTTAATGGTCATAAACCAAAACCATTTAAACCTCTTGTCAAGAAATTATCTACTACACAAAGTAGAATTGAAAAGAGAAAACAATTAAAGAAACAAGGTCCAAAGAGACCATCTTCTGCTTATTTCTTATTCTCAATGAGTATTAGAAATGAATTGTTAAGACAATACCCTGAAGCTAAAGTACCAGATTTATCTAAATTAGCCTCAGCAAGATGGAAAGAATTAAGTGATGAAGAAAAGAAACCTTACTATGATGAGTTTAGAGTCAATTGGGATAAATATAGAGTGTTAAGAGATGCTTATGAAAAGACTTTACCACCAAAGAGACCATCTGGTCCATTCATTCAATTTACTCAAGAGGTTAGACCAATTATTGTCAGTGAAAATCCAGACAAGAATTTAATTGAAATTACAAAATTAATTGGTGAAAGATGGAGAAATCTTGAACCAGTTGAAAAATCTAAATACACTGAAGCTTATAAATTAAAGTTGAAAGAATGGGAACAATGTTATCCAACTGATGGTAGTGAACCACTTGAATTAAAGCCAAAGAAAAAGAATAATAATAATAATAATAATATTAATAACAATAATATTACTAGTATTAATGATATTAATAGTAATAATAAAGTTATTCTTGCTCCTATGCATTCAGATGGTAAATTGGATCATCTTCCACCATCAGAAACTTCTAATAATATATCTCATTTAGATCCACAATCACAACAACTAAAGGATGAACAATCTGTGCAAGATCAACAATCAAACAATGGAATGATGCAAGTTAATCAACAACCAAATAATGGGATGATGCAAGCTAATCAACATAATTCTATGTTAGGTATGAATCCTAATGGTGATATCAAAGCTGAATAAGCTAACACAAAGACACACAGACACACATAGCAATCCTAATCATTCTTCTCAATTGTAATAATAATAATTATATCTTTTTTGTCCTTCAATTTGTATCAATATCTATTTCTATATTTTTGTATCATTTTTCCAATAAAATATTAAAAATTATTAAACGAATTAAACTGGACTCTTTATTCTAATTCCGATTTATTGTCTCGTGGTGTTGGTTCCTGTTGTTAAAAAAAGATCCAAAAAAAATTAATTTGATTTCGCCCAGGATCGAACTGGGGACGTTCTGCGTGTTAAGCAGATGCCATAACCGACTAGACCACGAAACCATACTAATTTATGTTTTTTGAAATTTCACCAGTGCAATTTAAATGACAGGACAGATCATGTGCCGAAGATTAGTTTTACACTTTAATGGTCTTTACAAGAGTGCATTCCAAGTAATAGTTTGGAGATGTACGCTTACGTACCTGGTGCAACATAAAAGAGTATTGAAAGTCGAGAAATCGGGCGGAATGGCATCATCAATGACATGTTTCGAATAAATGATGTTTTAAACACATTCATCTGGGATTAATAGTAAAATTATTTATTATTAAAGCACTTTGTTGTCACATTACGCAAAATATATATTACACTACGTTTGTTATAAAAGTAATTGTTTAATTTACATAAGATTTAATAAAATAAGTTACTTAATATCCGAAATAAATGAGTAATAACATTGAACAAATAATCAATTATTAGCATAGTCAAGTCACTGTAAAAGATAAACATCATATATCTTATTTACCCGCCTGGGAACATTTTTCAATACCTTAAATCGATCCTTCTCTGAGTACGTCAATTGTGTAGAATCTTGATAAAAATTCAGCGGTTTGTTATTGTTTTCAATTATTTTTTAATATTACATACTAAGTGCTCAAAGGGGATATACTATCTCCAAGGTAATAAAATTACTCTTTGAATAACAAGTTATATTTAACCTTAATTACCGCCAATTATATTTAACAATATTCATTACCCGCATTCTTCAAATATTTTTTCACTCATCGCAAAATTTTTCAAAATTAGAAAAAAATTTGAATATCGATGAGATTAAAGTGTAACAATAATCTTATTTGTAAATACCCTTCTTTACTATTACATGTAGTGAGACATTCTCCCGTTTACTCATTAGTTCATTGTTCCCCCACTCCTTTCTCTTTAACTACAAAAGAAAAAAATAAATTAAAATGGCTAACAACTCTATTAAATTATTGGCTCCAGACGTCCACAGAGGTTTGGCTGAATTGGTCTCCAAGAGATTAGGTGTCGCTTTGACCGATTGTACTTTAAAGAGAGACCCTACTGGTGAAGTCTCCTTCTCCATTGCTGAATCTGTCAGAGATCAAGATATTTATATCATCATGCAAATTGGGTCAGGTGTCGTTAATGACCGTGTCTTGGAATTATTGATTATGATTAACGCTTCCAAGACTGCTTCTGCTAGAAGAGTCACTGCTATCATTCCAAACTTCCCTTACGCTAGACAAGATAGAAAGGATAAATCTCGTGCCCCAATTACAGCTAAATTGATGGCCGATATGTTAACCACTGCTGGTTGTGATCATGTAATTACTATGGATTTACATGCATCTCAAATTCAAGGTTTCTTTGATGTGCCAGTGGATAATTTATATGCTGAACCAAGTGTGGTCAGATACATTAAAGAAAATGTCAATTTTGAAGAAGCTATTATTATCTCTCCAGATGCTGGTGGTGCTAAGCGTGCTGCTGGGTTAGCTGATCGTTTAGATCTAAATTTTGCATTGATTCACAAAGAAAGAGCTAGAGCCAATGAAGTGTCTAGAATGGTTCTTGTCGGTGATGTTACTAACAAGATTTGTATCATTGTAGATGATATGGCTGATACTTGTGGTACTTTAGCTAAAGCTGCTGAAATTTTATTGGAAAATAGAGCTCAATCTGTTATTGCTATTGTCACTCATGGTGTTCTTTCTGGTAATGCTATCAGTAATATAAATAACTCTAAATTGGATAAAGTGGTGTGTACGAATACTGTTCCATTTGAAGAAAAGATGAAATCTTGTCCAAAATTAGATGTTATTGATGTCAGTAGTGTATTGGCTGAAAGTATTCGTCGTTTACATAATGGTGAAAGTATTTCATTCTTATTTAAGCACTCTCCACTATGATAGTGGTTTCAAAAATTGTTGGTCATCTTTCAAACTAATTAATTTATTAACTTTTGTACAATATAGAATCTTTTTAAAAAGAAAGAAAAGTTATTCATACATACATATTTAAATATGCTATTTAAATCATAATCCAAATTTGGATTTATCAAATTGTTCTAAGGAACTTAATAATTCACCTTTACCTTCTAAGAATGCTTCAGTGTCACCAAGATATTCAGTGGCTTCTGGATGTGGGACCCAAAGAACATAAGCACCAAATGCTTTACCAGATTGAACACCTGGAATACCATCTTCAAAGACAAGACATTCTTCTGGTTTAATATCACTACCATATTTTTCATTCAATTCCTTTAAACCTAATTGCCAAACATCTGGACATGGTTTACCTCTTCCCTTTGGGATTCTTGGATCATCACCAGTGACCACAGTGTCAAACAATTCAAACCCAGTTAAATGACTAGTCTTACCGCTAAATTTTTCCTTATTAGAAGACGTACATAATGCAATAGGGATCTTCTTTTCATGTAAATGTTTCAACAAATCTAATGCACCAGGTAAAAAGGCAGCAGTAGGCCATTTACTAGCTTGACTCTTAACATTCATATCATTATATTCTTCGTATGTTAAGGGAAGATCGTAATGTTTAATTAATTTGTCACCAGCTTCTGGACCTGGTAAACCTTGTAATTGTAATTTGACATCCCATGTCAATGGTCCTTTACCATATTTAGTCAAAATTTCATTACATGTAATAGTGTAAATATCTTCAGTATTAATTAAAAGACCATCCATGTCAAATAGACATGCTTTAATTTGGGTACCACGAGTCATCTCTAGCAATATTTGTAGATTTTTATGTTAATATGATGTCTTCTAAAAATCTTCGAGAGTAAATCTTTAATTAAATTTAATTTTTCATTTAAAGTTAATTTACAAAATAATATTAAGAATGTTCAAACTAATAAATTCATGTTGCAATAAGAATAAGGATATGTATATATTTATATATGTAATGATATTGATACTATCAATCAATTAATTAATCGTAGAGCGTAGTACTATATCGGAGGCAATGGGGTTCTACACACTGGACATTGTAATTTATAACTCATCCAGTTTTCTAAACATGGAGTATGGAAAATATGATTACAAGGAGTTACCATGTAGTCATACTTATCCACCTTGTGTGTCTCTGGAACATTCTCCACATATACTGGAATATCCGTCATACAAATAGCACAATCTATTGAGTTGGTCTCTGCAGATTTAGTATCACCGTGTTCTTGAAGGTATTCAGATGTGACAGATTTGAAATACGAATATCCATCTGGTATCGTATGTTGTGGTAGAAACCAACGAGCTCCCAAAATATCTTGAGAATATAACACAGCAATTTGGAAAAATAACCACAAGGATAACAGTACGGCAAATCTTGTATCTTTATGATGTCTGAAAACATTAGAAGCATAGACGAAAACATATATGACAGGTACTGTTCTAATCACTGTGGTTCCAATTACAAAACTCCACAGAAGAGGTAATCTGTTTTGTCTTCTATTTGATCCAGTAGCATTTCTTCTTCTAACTTCTCTTGATGGGATTCCCTTAATAGCATTCCTACATATTTGTGGGACCCAATAAGAGTTCAACACACATATCGAAACATATTCAAATACCATTCTAACATTACGTGGCCATGATGTGGAACTTATCGTCAGGAATGTGAACACAATCAATGAAAAGAAAAATCTTCCGTATAAGGACCCACTAATTTGTGCTTCATCGGGGATGACAATAGGTCTTTCATTATCTCTATCTTCATTATTCAAGTTACCGCGTAATAATGTCCTGATTCCAACAAATTGTTCGTTTACTTGAGATGCATACACGGATATTAAATACCTGGTTTCAAAAATCGATGCTAAAATAAATGACGCAAAGGCACTGATCACTAAAGGTAAATAAAGTTCGGGTACAACACTGGATGCAATGAAATAAACTGTTGCTAACAACCCGTCAACCAAATTAATCATAGAAAAACAGTAGTAAGAAATTTTGTTTACACTAGATGGAGTGTTTGTATGTTGCATTTGAATCAAAAGTAAATAAATTTGTGCCATAAATAGCAGAATACCAAATAATAAGTGGAATCTGACTGTTCTCATTTTCATCTCATATCTTGTACCCTTGGCATCACCTACATTTAGTACAATACCACAGTCGGGTGAATACAACAATCCTGATGCCACATCAATTGGAGGTAAACTAGAGAGATTTGCAGGTCTTCCCAAGGGCCAATTTAATTCATCATCAATCATCTTCAACTGATCCTTTGTATATTGATTCCAAGGGCTTAATTGCAAAAAGACCATATACTCACATTTATTTCTTGCATCATCATAACCAAATTGTACATCACCCATAGTCAATGTGTCAATGTGGTTTGAAGCATTCCAATAATCGTTAATTAATTTTTTCGATTCATCAAATACTTCTTTACTATCCTCTTCTGTTAACCCTATATTTAAATAATGTGGGAATGCAAAAAGTGAATGGAATTTAGCACTATCTGAGAGTGATAAAATACGACCTCTTCTAATATCATAAACGGCCAAAGACGTTATAGAATGTTTCTCCTTTTCTGACCTATCATGGAAATCAATTTGTAAATCTAATAACTTCCAGTTACTATCCTGTTCATTATATGTGACTTTCCCTCTAGAATCCAAATACGGACTTACTCTGTTAATGTGTGAAATTTTGACACTTGCTTCTCCTGTTTCAAATGTAACATTATGTAATTCACCAGTCTCAGGCCAATCGTCATCGTAACTTTCCCCATCATGAGGCCAAATATCTGTAAGTCCCTGTGGATATTCGTAAAACCTCGGTACGGGCATTCTTATCTTTTCATATTTGTTATTTGATACTAAGTCCATATGACCTATTACTGTACTGGTAATATTCGGTGGAAACAAATTATCAGTATCAGTTACGTTCCAAATGTCATTTCTCACTGTATCAATAATGCTATCTGGTAACAACATATATGATTGATTGGGTTCCCAATTGTTATAATTTTTACCTTCAAGTGGATATGTGGCATTCCTGCTAGGGTCATTAACGATATCTTGATAGCTTAGTTTAAAACCAGTAATATTTTGAAAATTCGTCTTAGCTGTCATGTTTTGAAACGACTCATACTCTCTTCTAAAATGGTCTTTCAGTTGATCCAATTGATTAGCCTGGTATTGTGATGCTACTCCATTCCCACCAGGTGAGGAAAAGAAGAGATAAAGCATGATGATAATAAATATCAGCGTGGACCCATCAATCTCCATATTTATATTTTATGTTTAAAGTGTTCCAATGGGTTCAATGATTAGTGTTCTTAATAATGCCACCTTTATATTGTGGGTAGATTTCTATATTCCTTCTTTTTCAATATTCGCTATATTAAGAACCCGGACAGGACCTTTAAAAAAATATACTAAGATGAAAGTAGCGTAATGTTACAAACATTGTAATAGATACAATATATACTTATATAATATAACATTTCCATGTCACCTATAACCAGCCCAGTTCAGAATCGTCAAGAAGTTTCCAACCAAGGTCGATGAATTTATCGACAACGTCATCTCTTTTCTTTACTTCGTCCTTTTTATAAAATTTCCATTTCATAACCAGTTCACCGATACCATGGTTACCAATAGTCTGTTCATTCAAATCAGTATCAAATATCTTGAATGGTTTAATCATGTTCAATAAACTCATGATTTGGACCACTTCATTCATTGAATTAGATAATCTTACGACAATCGCCTGCGCTTTCGTATTATCCACATAAGACACTTGCATCACAATTCCAATCAATTCTGTAGGAAGTTGTTTGATAATGTTTACCACATTATGCAATTCATGAATGATGGCAATAGAGTAAGGATTGATGATACCTCTTTTAGAATTATCAGCAATATCTTTGTTCTTATCTTTATCTAAACCCAATAATTTTTTATAAAAAACGTTGGCATTAGTGGTTAACTCTGGAGATGCAGCCTCGGATGAATTGGGTTCACCAGCTTGTGTAGTTTCAATAGGACGGAAATTTGGATCGATACTATTTGTAGGGTTCAATCTCATAGTTAATGTCAAGATTTGTAAAATTTGAGTGATTAGTTTAGAAAGTGTATCAGCTATAGTACCACCTAATTCCAAAGTCAGTTGGTATCCATCTTCATCATTTGGATTCACTGATACCAAAGTGTTAATGAAATACTGTTTGTTCACTAGGAAATCATGGAACAATTGTGAAACACTTATTAATTCTTCTTGTCCAGTGGAACTGGTAGATTTGGGTACCCAAATAAGACCACCAGCGGTGGTAGTATCGATAACAAAACAGTTAATTGATTTTTTGTTCAAGCACAATTCTGTGATAAATTCACCAAGTTTCAAACTTTGTAAGATGTAAGTCAATTTGATTGGATTGTCTTCAATACACCATTTATGAAGGTATGTTGAATCGCCATTTTTAGTATTTTCATACAATTCTGCACTGTGATTAAAATATAAATCAATAGCACCGTTAATGGGGATATTCAATAATTTAGGTCCACCAAATGTACAACTTTGTAATGAATCAAATATGATCAATAAGATATATAATCTTTTGAAAACAATAGATCCATCTTTCAATAAGGATGATTCCACGTTATCATCTTCACCAAGAGCATGACCATTCCCTAATAGTAATAACTTGTATAATTTGAACTCATTAAAGATAGTCACAGACATCCCCAATACAAATGAATTATCGTACCCGACATAGGACAGGATATAATTTAGAATGATGAATGTCGTTAAATAAATAACTTTAATCTTTGGTGAAATTATATCTTTATTTTCTCTAAATTTAGGATGAATGTCAACAATTTTTTGGAAACATTCATTCAATGCAGATATGAATATTGTTTGTATTTCAAAAATATCATTCAAATGTATATCCTCATTATTGTTACTATTGTTATTGTTTTTGCTATTTGAATCGTTGTCATTATCATTACTGTTGTTACCATCACCATTACCTGCCATGGAATTATCATGTTTTTCAAAAGGGTTAGTGAATTTGGGTTCAAAGAAAAGTGTATTGTTTTTGTCTCTCTTCATAGCCAATCGTACTAATAATTCTAATGAATTTCTAAACCATCGAATCACATAATTATTCAATTCATGAATTGAAGAGATCGGTTGGATGTTAATCATTAAAATATCGTTAGTTAATGTTTTCTTGTTCAATGGAATAATGGGGAAACCTACATGAATAAATTCATAATAGATATCAATTAATTCAGCATCTGCAATTTGACCATATATCAATTTAGAGTGATTAGTAATATTGTTTGAGGGTGTAGTGGCATTACTGCTTTTAACCTTATATGAAACATTACTATGTGTGTTAGTAGGTACATCAGAAGCCTTGGACGCACGACTCATATTATTAATTGGACTTTGTGGTACAGGGGTCATTAATGAACCGATAGAAGTCACTGAATCGCCTGCTCTCTTATACGTTTGATCAGTGTATGTTCTTTTCCTTTTATTTTGTTCCTCTAAATATTTCAAGTTTGGACCACCGGGACTCACGGGTTCAGTTAATGGCTTGATGGATTTATTGTTTTTATTATTGTTGTCATTGTCATCATCATCGTTATTATTATTGTCATTATTATTATTATTAGTGGCATTATCATTTTCATTATCATAATTATTAGCAGATGGTGTTCTAACTAATGGTGTTACCAGTGAATTCTCTTCCTTCTTATCAGAAGAGTCAACAATGGGTTTGGAGTATGTAACTGATGCGCTTGGAGACATTGCATCACTTGTTATTGAATTATTTCTAGAATGGAATCCATCATTTGCGAACTGTCCAAATGAAGAGATAGATCTATTAAAATTACCATCATTATTAGTATTAGTAGTATTGTTATTGTCATTATTTGATGGTTGTTGATGGAATTGTGAATATGGATATGCGGGGGCTGCTCCACCTTGTGAAGAACTTGGATGAGGTAATTGTGGTTGTCCCAATACAATTGAATTTGATGTATTTCTTAATAATGATGGGATGGAACTTGATCTTCTATATTGAATTTCTTGATCTTCACCCGTGGAAGGACCAGTAAACCCTTTAAAATATGACCAATAATTACTGCCCATGACACTACTGGTAGCACTATTCAATCCATTATTATTTTGTTGTGAATTTGTCTGTTTTTGGCCCTGTTGTGATGGATTATAAAATAATTGTTCCTGCGCATTTAAATGTTTCACAGAGATATCACTAGGTAATGAATCTACAGAACCTCTTCTCTGATGTGGGAATTCATGATAAGGAACTTTCCAAAATTGTTGTTGACCTAAATTCAAATTACCCATTGGATTGTTATTTGTTACAGTGGGGGTTGTCGCTGGCGGCGTATTAGTCGCAGCAGTCAACGTATTCGGTATATTATTTGCGGGACTAGCCACAGTGGCATTTACCGCTTGGGTTTGTGGATTAATGTATTGTGATAATGGCGGTAATAAAATGGAAGATGCAATGGGTGCCGTTGGTGTAGTCGCTGGAGAAAAATTACCATCCTCCATACTCCCCGTACTCTTACTGCGCTTATTATTCTCTGGACCAGATACACTACTCCTTAAACTTCTATTATAACCTTTCGAGGGACCTCTTTTCAACGGTACTCTTTCAAAAGTACATTTTTCATTATTTCGCAGACAATTGGTACAAACGTTATTTGAATCTTTATAATCACATTTGATTTTCTTTTTTCTACATTGATCACACGCTCTGGAGGCCTTCTTCCTCTTCTTATTTTGTTGATCAGTGGTGGATTTAATATCAGTATGTGTGTCCCTAGAATCTGTCGTAGTCATTTTCTCGGGACTTGACCGCAACACATTAGTCTCACTTGCAAGGGAGGTCATTGTCTTATAAGGGGAAACGCTCTTCTGTTAATTCTGTCTAGTGTACAAACCTTCTTACCTTGAAATAAAGGTCTGTCTGTAAATGTTCTTGGAAGCAAAAGGAAAAAAAACACAGCAACTGCAGTGGTAAGTGGGGCCAGGAATAGGTAGTGGATTCCCCTTCAACTGCGACAGGAAAACGTTCGAGGTAACTGACTAGTTGCAACAGATGTCCACCAGCTGCTAACAAAACAAAACAGGCCACTAATATCCAATAAGAAAACTATAAAAAAAAAAAAGCAGTTCGGGTAACCGCCGGACAATTACGTACATTGTTCTTATTTCCCCGCGGGGCAGAAGAAACCCCGATTTGTGACAGAATATACCAATTTGGGATAGTATATACAAACGTATTTAACATATATATATATGGGTGCGGGGCGTCTGGGCGCGAGGGTGACGATGCCCACTACTTGTTTCTATGGTTGTCGTTTTCATCGTCTGTGAAATTCAAACTCAAGTCATCGCGCGGAGTGTACGATTGTTGTGCTGGTTGATCCTCTGTGGTGACAATGCTGACATCGTCGTCAATGGGTTCACCCAAGGATTGCAAATCACTCAAGTCGAAATCGGCCACGTTCTCTGGGTCGGTGGGTAATTGTTGAGAGACTGCTAACATGTATGATGTGTCAGTTGGTCTCCAAATGAATGAGATTAAGACAAACACGACGAAATACACTAATGTAGGCCAGAAATCTGTAAAGAAAAATCTTGATCTCCAACTTTTTTCAATGGATTCAATGGAACTCATTGTGGAGAAAATCACTGATGTGATGACAAACCCGGCTAACAATACAATCATGGAAATGTAAATGATGACCAATAATTTTTTGTACATACCCAATTTCACCACTTGTCTTTGATCTCTTAAGTAATTCACTGTTTGTGTCATGGATCTTAAAATCATTAAATAGAACCCAACTAAACATACCACTAAGGGAACAAAAGTGATTAAGATTAAAAGTGATGGTTCTTCTGGATCCTCCAAATAACTTTGAATTAAGAACCCACAACAAATTAAATAACTTAACACACCATAAATTTGACAACGTCTCATTAAAGTTTTATTCAATTTAGGGTAAACAATACCATAACCTAACCCAACAATTAACAATAAGAAAAATGAAAACATAACTTTCCCAGCGGTCATTAATGATAAGAAAACCATGTAAACTTTAGTACCGGCCACATCACCTTTCTCATTTTTAATATCGTAATAAGCCCAAACGAAAATTGTTTCAGCAGTTAAAAACACATAGAAGGCCAATAAATATTTTTGTAAAGGTAATAATTCATGCTTATGTTTCCAAAAGGCAAACAAATATAATGACATGGCTATCACATAACAGATAGCTAATAGACCATATAGAGGTAATTTATTAATTTCAGAACCTGCTAAATGACCGTAAGCATTTCTGAAATTGACCACAGCATTAAATTTAACATTATCAGAACTAGTGAACACGGCTACACAGTAATAACCTGTCTTAGTCACTGGATATTTGGTGTCATGTAACCCAGTGGTATCTTGAGAGAATGTCATGATTGGGTTCACTAAAGTCTTATTAGTCTTAGTCTCTGGGTCATAAATTTCATTTACTACAATAAATTTACCCTTATCTGATTCTTTACATAACTCTAATCCAATAGCATAATCATCACACAAGTATTGTTTGGAACCATCCACTAGACCAACACCTAAATGTTGATAATCTTGATAATCAAAAATTGCCACAGAGATACTTCCATCGGATTCACTGGCTTTAAATTTCTTCAAATTGAATGAAATGAAGGGATCCATCTTACCCCTCCAATCCTCTTTAGAGTACATACCAGCACATACTTGATAATCCTTTTGGTCAAGTTTCTCCTTATTAGCAAGGGCCACGGAAAACAAACTGGATACTACTAAAATTAAACACGTAAATTGTGAGATTGATTTCCTACAACCTCCATTCAACCACATCATCTTTGTAGTCTGTTTTTCTTTGTTCAATCGAAGTTGCAATAGTCTCTTTGAACTAAAATTATTTACTGTTTCTTATTGCTTCTCTCCTTTTCAATGTGTAAAATAGCATTTTTTTTCTTCCTTTGATGTCAAAAAAATGAAAAAATAACGCTCAGGGATTTAGTGCATGTGTAAATAAGCCCCAAATGGCTGATGACTATATTACAATCTAATATCATACTATATCAATATAACAATATATAAAGGATGTGATCTGTTTAGTTTTGTAACGCTCTTAACCGTTCTCTCATGTTATCCAACATCTTATCAGCCTCTTCGTCAATTTGATCTTCAGGGACTTCTTCCTCTTTCGAAGCAGCGGAGGGTAATTCCACGTTGGGCACATTATTTATCTTGGACAATTTCTCAGTGGTGAATTGTTCCACAATCTTGTTGACTTCAGAGTCCACTTCTTCGTCCATTTCTTCATCCATATCCACAGTTTCCATTGTATCGTCAATCATCTCACTGATAATGCCTGCTTTCATCAATTCCTTCTCTAACTCTATCATTGTGTTTTGTAATTGAGGTAATCTCACCAAGGAATTCACTTCTCTCATCAACCCAGCAGTGTTGGCCATTTGGTTGGTGATGGTCTTCATCTTATACGCTTCTTCAATTTTCATCCCCACAGAATCTAATTGAACTTTCGAAGTGTACATCCGACTGTACTGTTTATTTATTTGATAAAGCTCTTTAGCATAGATCCTCACGGTCCTCTCATCGTTCTTCTTAGCAGCCTGTTTGATTAATTGTTTGGTCTTATTTTGTAAACTGGTTAATTCGTTTAAATTCTTATCTATACTTCTACCATTTTTCCTTAAAACTGATTTTATACGTCTGTGTTGTTCCTTGGGGTCTGGACCCCAGATAGCCTTCTTCATGAAATCCATTTCTAATATACGTTATATGGTCTAGCGAAAGAACTGTACTGTTTGGTTCTTCCCACATTGAAAAATGTGGTATTTTTAGTCCCATGATTAACTTTCTGGTTCTTTTTTTTCAAAAAAAACCATTTACAGTCATGTGTGTCATATTCTACCGTCAGTCTCTTCGAGAGTGAACCAAAAACAATAATTACTATTCCGATATAGTGTAACGGCTATCACATCACGCTTTCACCGTGGAGACCGGGGTTCGACTCCCCGTATCGGAGCTTATATTTTTTATTTTTTTTGTTTTGTTATCTTAGTAGATGCTACTTGCTATCTACGTTAACAAGGTATTATCTTCCTATGCAAGTGTATTTATTTTCGTTTGTTGATTACGTACATCTATGTTATTTTTACATATTGTGGGGGGACAAGTAAAGTCTGTTTTTTTGTCTAGGTTTCCCTGGGGTGGACCATTAGCTTTGCAAGAATGAATTTCTCTTATAATCTGCCTCTGGTGACAAAGTAGACTTAACATTTTTGGGTGGACGTGATGGGGCCCCCTCGTCGATTTCACCTAGATCTTTTTGTAATTTTAGTATTTCCTGTTGTAATGAAGTCTTCCTCTTATCATTTTCACGTTTAATTTCCACTTTCTTACGATATTCTGCTAGAGTTTCTTCTATTTTTTTCAATTCTACAGAGTCACTCACTATTATATCTTGTTCAGATGGAAATTTATCACTAGTGGGGGTAGTACCAGCATTCTTTTCTTGTTTTGACAATTTCAACTCAGCTAATAATTCATAAATTTTTTCCATCTTCTCAGTTAATATGTCAATACTTCTTACTCTACTATCAGTTGATGAAGATGGTGTATTGATAGAGACAGATGGTTGCACTTTAGGACTATTTCCATTTTCACTGTCATCATCATCGCATTTGATATTGTTATTATTACCTCTTCTTTTGTTCACTTGAATATAATCCTTTTCATGTTCATTTTTGTTCCTACTGTGTAATTTAGCAGAAAGTTCATCTCGTTCATCCTCATATTGTTTAGATAATTCCATATATTTCTGAAGTTTTACCCTAAGAGTATTCACAAGATTAGTCAATCTCATCTTTTCTTGTTCTTTCTCATTCAATTGTCTCTTCAACATTCTCACATCGCTTACCAATTCTTCAAATGTCTTGGCAGATTCTTGATATTCTCTGGGGATCAATTTATCCTTCTGATTAATATGGGATCTTTGATTTAAATTTCTGTTTAAAAGTGGTTCATTGTAAGCGTATGTCTCTCTGTATTCATCCGTGCGTGGGTTAAGTCTTGAAGCGTACCTCTTTGGTGTTGGTGAAACGTTCATTGGTCCTAGTTAATGTGATAAGTGTCACTTGTAATGGTTTGTGATGATTTGATTCAAATTGATCTTTGAATTTTGCAGAAAAACTTTGTGTTTTACGTTTGTTTTAGTTTACGCGTTTATAGTGAAAATAAACAATAACGACTTTCAATATTTGTATGCTGTTGTTTTATGATTTATTTAGTTACATTGAAGTATATACTGTTATATTCCCGTTTATGTCATTATGGTTTCAATTTTAGTCTTGTCAATTGATTTTGAATCTTCTGCAATTTCAGAGACTGGTGTATTAGTTTGTATTATTGATTCTGCCTTGGCTTCATAACTCACAGAAGATTTCTCTTCTGGAGTTGGTTCATCTTCCACTTGAGACTCCACAGATGAATCTTCTTCTTGTTCTTCTGACTTAACTTCAGATAGTGGCTCAGCCACTAGTTCTGAATTACTTTCTTGCTCGGAAGAACTTTTTTCATCGTCTTCTTCCTCTGAAGAAGAAGATGAAGACATTGAAGCTTTCACTGGAGTGGGTGTCTTACTAGATACCTTCCTACTCGTTCTTAATTCTACATATTCTGTCTCATTAGATTGTAACATGGACGATTGTTCCGGTACTACTAATGCAGGTAATTGAGGATATTTACCATTGCTTTCCACACTAGTATGTGCCTCCATTGCCACTTCATTGTTTCTTGTATTTGTGTAAGCCATTGAGGGCAATGATGTAGTACTAGTTGGAGCAGACATTTGAGGTTGAATAAAACCTGAATTAGAAGGAGTGGGGATTCTATATGATGGCATTGGTGCCATTGTGGCTGGTTCAAATTGTTGTGATTGATTAGATGGGATTCTCATCATTTCCACTTGTTGTTGTTCCATACCACCCATGTATGTTGATGGAGTCATTTGTTTCAATAATGATTTAATATCTTTCACAAATAGTGGATATAATAAATCCACAATTCTTTCTCTTTGTGCAATCAAATATGCTCTTTCAAAGGGTATCCAGACACCTTTCAAATGCATAGAACCAATCTTGACCACGTTTCTAATCTTCTCGCCTCTTAAGATACCATCTCTTCTACCTCTAGTCATCTTCGTAACATTTAATAATTTAGTACCATTAATCATATCGTTATCAGCTCTTCTCACCACAGAAACATTATTAGCTTCCACTTGATAACATAAAGTTTTCTCATCTTCCCACATAGTGGTAATCATTCTTGGATTAGAGAATCTTCTATCGTTACCATTTTCATTCATTGGATGTGCAAATTGTGGATTGTTATTTTCCTGTGGATAAGCTGCCGCATAAGGTTGAGTATTCAATTGAGTACCGCTATTCACTTGAATAATAGTTCTAGGAGGTTCATTGTAGGCAGGTTGTGGTGCTGTTGTAGCATACACTTGTTGAGTGTATTGTGGTTGTGGTTGTGCGTATTGTGGTTGTTGTACATATTGAGTCAATTGTACTGGTACCATTGTCGTTCCCGGAGCAGGAGAATTAGTGTTGTTGTAAACGATTTGTGGTACCAGTTGATATGAATTTGATTCTGCTCTTTGTACTTGATTACCAGAAGGATAATAGTAATAATATGGAGAATTACCTTGTGGATCATTCATGGGGGCACCTTGTTGTATAGCAAACGTTTGTTGTGGTTGCTGTTGTGGTTGTGGTTGCACCCAATTTTGTTCGTAAGCTACATGTTGACCTTGTATCTGTGTCGTAACAGTCTGTGGGTATTGTAAAGCAGCAGTTGAAGCCATCATACTTTGATTCGGACTTTTATTCATCATATTCGATTCATTCATTGGAATTTGTTGTTGTTGTTGTAAGGGTGTACCGTAGCGAGGTGATACCATTATTAGATATGTTATTTGTTGTTATTATTTATTAGTTGTATCGTTTACAATGGAACGATGTTTATTTTATATGGGGGAAATATATTTGATTGAAAAAAAGAAATGATTTATTTTGATAAAATTCAAATCTATTGTTTCTTTTGTCAATGGAAATGAAATTGGGTTCAATTAAAGAATTAAGGAATATAATTTAGAGACAAGAAGTATAACATTGTTATATAAATAAAAAATTGGGAAGAAGGAAAGGAAAAAAAACTCCCAAAAATTTGAGTTCCCTTACAATAATAGTAGTATGCGTCAAAAGAATGGGACTGGGCCTGAAAAAACATATAATAAGAATAAGAAAAAACAAACCACCGCAATTAAAAAGTTAAAATTGAAACCAAAAACACTGATTGGAAAACTTTATTATCTTGGTGGGTCGCGTAGAAAAGGGTGTAGGTAAATGGAGGAAATTCTCAATTGGAAGTTACGCCACATACACTGGGCAGTATAATAAGTAGCGTTGTGAATTACGGTGATACCATATGTTGCATGTAATATGAGTTACATTCTGCGTTTAGTCTCTAGGGTGAACCTGGAAGTCGGCGCAATGTAACCCGAAATACAACAGAAATCCAGCAGCCAAGATCGGGGAACCCCTTCCACAGACGGGCCCGCAGGCCGGGAGGTGCCGAGCTCATTTTATTGTCCGCCAGTTCCTGTGTTGAGCCCAGTATAATCAGGTGGACGCCCAGAACGGGCCGTGCCGTAATCAAGAAGCTGCAAACAAAAGGCACGAGAGTACCTAAATGCTCACCGTCTCCATAATTACGCTGTTGCTTCTGGTGAGACATTATCATCTGATTCCGCAATTTTGTGGGTGAATACTGGTACTATTCAACACTTACTGCGGGAGGGGGACAACCACATGCCACCAACAACTCAACAAATTGTTTGCTCCAGGTATGAACAACCGGATTGTGCTGGTATCCCGGTTATCTTGTTGGAAAAAAAGAAACAAAAATCAAAGCACGACAAGAATTCTTCTCATCTAATACATAGTTCCAGCATGTTTTACTGATAAAACGTATCTCACAGGCACGGGCTCAAACAAAAAGCAAAACAAGAGGGCGCGTTTCATGCTCGAGAATTTGTCAGTCCGACAATCGTGTTACTGCGAGCTGTTAAGTGCATGATGTGTGGAAACTTAATATATTATGTAAAATTGTGTAATACCACCATTTTCAAAATGTGATTGTCTTTAAGCAGGTGAGGAGACAAAACTCGTAAAACTTTCTTGTTTCTTGTTTTTTTTCCCGCGAGATCTGATTGGAGCACTCAGAAAGGCCCGTAGCAAGAGCAAGTTTTATTTTCTCTACGAGAAAAAAAGCAACGGGTGAAAATTATCCCCGTTCAAGAATGGTGGCCCTCAATGCTAACCGCAATCATATGATTGAAGAGTGTCGATGGCCGCATTATGCAACATCTTACGCCTGCATGTATTCTCTGTCTCTCTCCGGTTTGTTGTTTTCCGCATAACCATGCCCTTTTAAGCATTACTCTATATATAGATAGTAGTTACCAGCTGTGTTGTTATCTCACTGGGGCAGAAAAAAGAAACGTTCACCAGATTGTTTGCCCCTATACAAGCAGTGTGAAAAAGTTTCTTGGTAGAGTTTACAGATTTTTTACAGCTGAGATTTACTTCTCCACGTTCAGCCAATTTCTGGCGAGAAAAATGATTAGTCAGATTTGAAAAAAAGAAAAAACTTTTCACTTGATCTTGCAAGTCGGGAAACGACTTTCCTCGACCCAAATGAATTTCGTGAAAATGTTTGGTCGTGTCTCGTTTCCTCAGGCCTTCAGGGGGGATTTCAAAATATGTAGTACTTGTGAAACATTCAGTAGTCAATAAGGCAAAATTCGTCAAGGAGAGAGAATCCTTTCTTTGCACCGATATAATCGTAAGACGTATTCTATCGGTGCAATGCAGTAAATATATGTATACGCAGAATGTACTGCAAGCGCAACGGGACGTTAGCTGATGTAGTTGAGTAAAAGTGATTGGCGCGTCTTATACATTATATCGGTTATAGGCCGTTTTTTGTCAAAACAATTAACTTTATTACTTTTAATCCGCTAAAGCCATCGGTGGAGAAGATATGTTCCCAGAATGCAAGGGGGGCATAGTGAGATGTTACTTTACAGACGACGAATAGCTTTGTTCTCGTGCGTAGTTACTTGCAAGGAAGTGTTCTTTGGAAGGCAAATATGTGCCTTGTTCTTGATATAGAGATAGTTATGCAATGTATTTGTCACCGACATTTAATCAATTGCATGGTAGAAGAAGTGTACTGGAAGTAGTAAAGAGGTAACTACATTCTTTGGGGTAATATGCAGGAAGTAACGTCAGCGAAATTGGAGTTAGGAATGCGAAGGGAAATGATCTATGATTCAAGATTGAAATAGGTTGAGTGTGGCGATAAGAATTATTGAAATAATGATGATGATGAAGATGTAGAAAGACTCTGCAAATATTCTACAAAGCTTCTGTTGCAAGTCAAGATGGAATAAACAAATCAATGAGTTCATAGATAAGTGCAAATCAAAAAATGTATTTGAAAAGTGCATTTAAAAAGTGCGTTCTCAAGGGATAACATTTCTGTGTGAAAATATTCTCATCCATATTTATTGTTAAAGGTAAAGACACTATTTCAATCCCAGTATCAACTCGTAACCTGTATATATCCACTTGTAAACCGTTATATTACTCTTACCGCTGACACTCCCACAGAGAGGGTAATCCTTCTTAATTTGACACACTTTTAGATCACTTTGAACGTACTTTTCCATGATATTCGATTTGTTACCATTTTGATTTGAATATTAAAGTCCCTATAGGGTGAATCATAATCACTCTTACACTTCAGTTGAAACAAACACAAGTTCACAACATGTTGAGATCTACTGTACTACGTTCTCGTTCCTCATTTAGACCAATCTTACGTCGTTCTTACTCCTCTTTCAAGGAAATCAAGTTCGGTGTCGAAGGTAGAGCTGCTCTTTTGAAAGGTGTGGAGACTTTAGCCGATGCTGTCTCTGCCACTTTAGGTCCAAAGGGTAGAAATGTTCTTATCGAACAACCTTTCGGTGCTCCAAAGATTACCAAAGATGGTGTCACTGTTGCTAAAGCTATTGTCCTAGAAGATAAATTCGAAAATATGGGTGCCAAATTATTACAAGAAGTGGCCTCCAAGACTAACGAAGCCGCTGGTGATGGTACCACTTCCGCTACTGTTTTGGGTAGAGCTATCTTCACTGAATCCGTTAAGAACGTGGCTGCTGGTTGTAACCCAATGGATTTGAGAAAGGGTTCTCAAGTCGCTGTGGAAAAAGTTATTCAATTTTTGACCGCTAACAAGAAGGAAATTACCACTTCTGAAGAAATCGCTCAAGTGGCTACCATCTCTGCTAACGGTGATGCTCACATCGGTAAACTTTTAGCTTCCGCTATGGAAAAAGTTGGTAAAGAAGGTGTCATTACCATTAGAGAAGGTAGAACTATGGAAGATGAATTAGAAGTCACTGAAGGTATGAGATTCGACCGTGGGTTTGTCTCTCCATACTTCATCACTGATCCTAAATCAGGTAAGGTGGAATTTGAAAAACCATTAGTCTTATTAAGTGAAAGAAAAATTTCCACTATCGCTGATATCTTACCAGCTTTAGAAATCTCCACTCAAACTAGAAGACCATTGTTAATCATCGCTGAAGATATTGATGGTGAAGCTTTATCCGCTTGTATCTTAAACAAATTGAGAGGTCAAATCAAGGTCTGTGCCGTCAAGGCTCCAGGTTTCGGTGACAACAGAAAGAACACCGTCGGTGATATTGCTGTCTTAACTGGTGGTACCGTGTTCACTGAAGAATTAGATTTGAAACCAGAACAATGTACTATTGAACATTTAGGTTCTTGTGACTCTATCACTGTCACCAAAGAAGATACCGTTGTGTTGAACGGTAATGGTACTAAAGAAGCCATTCAAGAAAGAATTGAACAAATTAAAAACTCCATTGACATTAACACATCTAACTCTTATGAAAAGGAAAAATTACAAGAACGTTTAGCTAAATTGTCTGGTGGTGTTGCCGTCATTAGAGTCGGTGGTTCTTCAGAAGTTGAAGTCGGTGAAAAGAAGGATCGTTACGATGATGCTTTGAACGCCACTAGAGCTGCCGTAGAAGAAGGTATCTTGCCAGGTGGTGGTACCGCTTTGGTCAAGGCTTCTAGAGTCTTGGATGAATTAGAAGTTGACAATTTCGACCAAAAATTAGGTGTGGACATTATTAGAAAGGCTATTACTAGACCTGCTAAACAAATCATTGATAATGCCGGTGAAGAAGGTTCCGTTATTGTTGGTAAATTAGTCGATGAATTTGGTACTGATTTCACTAAGGGTTACGATGCCGCTAAGGGTCAATACACTGATATGTTAGCATCTGGTATCATTGATCCATTCAAGGTTGTTAGAACTGGGTTGGTTGATGCCTCTGGTGTTGCATCTTTGTTAGCTACCACTGAAGTGGCTATTGTTAATGCTCCAGAACCACCATCTCAAGGTGGTATGCCAGGTGGTATGCCAGGTATGCCGGGTATGATGTAATAGATTTCTCATAATCACACACGCATCCTCATTAAAAATTAACCATTATCTGTTTATACTACATCTAGTGTGACAAATCATATTATGTCTCCTGTAAATATAGGACAATAACAAGATGGAAAGAGTGTACGTACTAATATGTATATATCTATGTAGTTTTCTTTTCTCAAATACGTTATTGCTTTTATGACATTGTTTTTTTGTATACGACTAATCCGTTATAGAATATATTTTTAATCAAATTATTTTCAAGGGTATGTAACAGTTTTATAAGGAAGGAAGGTTTATGGTAAATTCTCCCTTTATTGAAATCTTATAAAAGGTAACTACAGTGTTTTTTCAGATGTGAATCATAGGTCTTTATAAACCAACCAATTTATAAAACAATTGAGAAAATGTCAGTATTCGTTTCTGGTGCAACAGGGTTTATTGCTCAACATATTATTGGTGATTTATTGAAAGAAAACTATAAAGTTATTGGTTCAGTGAGAAATCAAGAAAAGGCAGACAAAGTCAAGCAAGATTTCAAATCTAATCCTAACTTGACTTTAACGATCGTTTCTGACCTGGCTAAAATTGATGCTTTTGACGAAGCTTTCAAAGAATATGGTAATAAAATTAAATATGTCATTCATACTGCTTCACCTTTAAATATCAAGAATGATGATGTAGAAAAGGATATCCTGCTTCCTGCCATTAACGGTACAAAGAGTATTCTTGAAGCTATTAAAAAATATGCAAGCAACTCTGTGGAACGTCTTGTTATTACTTCATCAGTGGTATCATTTATGTTCAGTGGTGTTGAACGTACTAATGAAGATTGTTGGAATCCAATTACTTGGGAACAATCTTTAGAAAACGGAATGAAAGCTTACTGTGGGTCTAAGAAATTTGCTGAAAAAGCAGCTTGGGATTTTATGAAGGAAAATTCTGATGTAATTAAGTTCCCATTGACCACTATTGGACCTGTTTACGTTTTGGGTCCACAATATTGTGACGCAAATGCAAACGGTAAATTAAATGCTACAGCAGAAATCCTCAATGAATTAATTCATGCTAAACCCAATGATGAAAAGATTTTGCAAAAACATATTTCAGGAGGATTTATTGACGTCCGTGATGTTGCTAGGGCACATGTCTTGGCTATTCAAAAGGATTCCTTGAAGAATCAGAGATTAATTCTTAATAATGGGGAGTTTTCAAGTCAAGATATTGTGGATATTCTAAATAAAGAGTTCCCAGTTTTGAAAGGGAATATTCCAGTTGGTAAACCAAATACTGGTGTTTATTTTGCTAAAAAGGACAGTAATAATATTGATGATGAGAAGACTAGAAGTTTGTTGAATTTTAAGTTTATTACATTAGAAGATAGTATCATTGACGCAACCACCCAAATATTGAAAGGTGAAAACAAATTATAAATAAAAAATACATTTATTAATTAATTTTTTTTGAATACCTTTAAATATATCTATATACTTATAAATTACGTTTCTATTTCCTACCAACATCTTTCTCCAACTTTTCACGTTTCTTCTCTAACATTCGTGATCTTTCAAAATATAAATTAGGATGGTCAATAAGTGTTTGATCATCCATTTCAAAATCTGAACCAGATGAATTATGAGTGTATTCAAATACTTTAGTGTTTGCCACAGTGTATTCACCCTTTTGACAAGAGTCTAATACACTAGATATTTGTGATGGAGTCAATTTCATTGCTGTCAATTCTGTAGTCAATTTTTCAGGACTCCAATCACGGAATGGACAACCATGATAATCACCTCTACCAGGTCTTGGTTTGGATAAGATTGTACGACAATCCCACGGTTTATAATTGATTCTTGTACCTTCTAACCCATAATTATGTCTAAAATTATAACGGTACTCTTTATTAAATTTATCTAAAGTGATATGCCCACCATCTGTAAAGGCCTTGGACCAAAACTTAATAGATTCCTCTGCACTTAACCCAATCCCCTTCAAGAACAAACTTAATTGTTGTCTACCATAATACCTTAAATGATGATGTTCTTTTAAACCTTTGAACAAATTTTTAATTGATAGTGGGTAATGTTTACTAATTTTATCTGACCAAACGGTTTCAGCAGTGATTTCACCTTCTTCAGCGGTACCAAATTTATTTTCATTGAAATCAGAGATAGTGTAACCTGAGGAAAGATGATTTAAAATCGGTACTAATCTATCATCCTCATTTAATCTAGGTAAATATTGGAATGTTTTCAATAATTCATCGTTTAATTTATTGGAGAATTGACCTGCAATCAAATTTAATTGTTGGAATTGAGGTAAATACACGTAACCTGCTTTCAAAAACACTTGACGGTTCCCTACCAATTCAATAACATTTTCAAAGGGTAATTTAATAAATTTCTCCTGTTGGAAATAATTTTTCCTCTGTTGTTCATCAGATAAACTCAATTGGAATTGTAATAATGGTGAAATGGTTTGAAATAGTGGTACAGCCAATTCAGTTTTCTCCTCATCCGAGATGAATTGTAAAAGGGGTAGATTTAAAGATTTGACGAATTTAATTTGATCAAAAGATGTTAACATATTGAAACGAATCTTAAACAGTAAAGTTTCAGCTCTAATAAATTTATCTCTCAATTCTTTTGTACGACAGAATGCCAGTCTAAGGATGTAATGAGAGTAATAATCTTTCTTCTTATCTAAGAAATTGTCACTGTTTAATGGTAAGAATTTTTGGAATTGTGGTTTAATGATTGATTCGATCTCTTTCAATGATTTGTTTCTTGAGATACAGGATTCAATCTCTAACAGAATCTTCAACCTGTCAATAGCCCATATTTCAAATTGTTCCAAAGTGATCTCCCCCTGTGGTTGTTGATCGTAGAAGGACAGTTTACCATCATATATCAAATCATAAAGTTTCTTCTCTTCTTCTGGTTTGTTACCGTTCACGAAAATGCTGGATGTATTTGAATCGTTAGAATCAAAATTCCTTCTGGATGAAATACGTTTCTTAGTCTGTCTGAACATCCTTGCAGGGTACCCTTATGCTAGATATTACTGTTGCTAATTGATATGTCAAAACAACTATATCTCTTTACGCGTTTATTTCATTGAAAATTTCAGAAAATTTCGCGTTACCCATCTCCCTCGCTGTTGATTTCCGTTAAAAATTATATGACATTTAACGGAAATTAACAGCGGGGCGCAGGAAAACTCAGCCATGTTACCCGGAAATCACGTTTTTTCGAGACGTTTTTTTTTTTCAACTTCTTTGCAGTTTAAATATAGCTTAAAATGGATCCTTGTTATTGAATGCTAGATCAAAAACGGATCAAACCAATAAGTATTAGTTTATTTACTGGTTGCTATTATTATTGATCACTAAAATACACTCTGAAGAGTTAAGTTCAAGGAAATTATATCTGTAATATTATCCCTATTCAGAGATCAAAGTATAATAAGACAACGATGATTGTAACGAAAAAAAATATGCTCGTATCATCGATCCTTACGTTGGCAACATTAACCTCTAGTGTTCTTGCCGTGGATTTGGACTTGAAAAGTTTAGATTCCATTAAGAATGCTACTTCTTTAATTGCCTACGGTTTAATGGATTATTACGATGGGAATCAATACGGTAAGACCATTGGTATGTTTTCAGATCCATACTATTGGTGGGAAGCAGGTGGTGCTTGGGGGACTATGATTGATTACTGGTGGTTTATGGATAATGATACTTACAATGACGAAATTATGGCTGCTATGCAATGGCAAGTTGGTGAACATGACGATTATGTTCCATTAAATCAATCTACCACTGAAGGTAATGATGATCAAGCATTTTGGGGGATTGCCGCTATGATGTGTGCTGAAAGAAATTTCACTAATCCACCTGCTGATAAACCACAATGGTTAGCACTAGCTCAAGCCGTTTTCAACACAATGGCTTCTCGTTGGGATGCTGACACTTGTGGTGGTGGGTTAAGATGGCAAATTTTCACTTGGAATACAGGTTACGATTATAAGAATACTGTGTCCAATGGTGCTTTATTCCACATGGCTGCTAGATTAGCTAGATACACTGGTAATCAAACTTATGTGGATTGGGCTGAAAAAGTTTACGATTGGATGTGGAATGTTCATGTCATCTCTCATGACACTTGGAGATTCGTTTACGATGGTGTGGATGTCAACGATAATTGTACTAATATTACCATGTACCAATGGAGTTATAACCAAGGTTTATTATTAGCTGGGTCTGCTTTCTTGTATAATCACACTGAAGATGAAAAATGGCATACAAGAACTAAGGATTTCTTAAATGCTTCTCAAGTGTTTTTCAATTCCTCTAATGATATTATGTATGAAGCCACTTGTCAACCTGCTTGGTCTTGTAACACTGATCAACGTTCATTCAAGGCTTACTTCTCTCGTTTCTTAGGTTTAACTGCCGTTTTAGTACCTGAAACTAGAACTCAAATTATGAATTGGTTAGAAAAATCCGCTATGGCTGCTGCTAGATCTTGTTCTGGTGGTTATGATGGTCACACTTGTGGTATGAGTTGGTTTAATGAAAGTGCTTGGGATGGTATGTACGGTTTAGGTGAACAAATGTCCGCTTTAGAAGTAATTCTAAATACAAGAGCTTTAGATAAACCTGCTCCATACACTCAACAAAAGGGTGGTTCATCTAAGGGTGATCCAGCCGCTGGTACTAAGACGTATCCAACGAATTTATCACCATTACATATTACCAAGGGTTCCAGAGCAGGTGCTGGTATCATTACTGCTATTATTGGTATTTCCATTGTCGCATGTGCATTATGGTTAATATTTTAAAAAAATAAAAATTTATTCTTTTTTGTATATTTATATTAGACATTACTTACTTATATGTACTCTTCTTTTTTAACATGCAATTTTTAAATAGTCCGTGGTTCCACTAACGATTACTGTTTTATTGAACCATTTTTTGCTCAAGTGAATCACTAAGAGATAATCTTGTTCACTGAAACAATCTAGATGTAATTTTTTCAAATCGATGGGAGAGATGACAATAGTATTATTATTATCATCCGTTGAATCAAATTCTTTGGATAACAATACAGTTTCCAATGAATTACGTAAATATTTTGTTCTCTTTTGGAAATAATGGCATATAATTTCTTGTAAATTAGTTTCATTATCCTCTTCTTCTAAAATTATTGCTTGATTGGTAGACAACAGGTTTTCATCATTGTGATAAGAAGGCTTTAGATAACCTGCACTAGACCAAAAATAAATTGAATCAATGAAAAATTGTAACCATGATACAGGTTCAATGAGTTCATGCATTTGTCTTTTATCTTGATTAGATAATTCTTCATGTAATTGTAAATTGGTAAATTTTTCAAAAATTTCTGATTCATGTGGTGTGGCTCTCACTTCTACACCATCATTAGTCAATAATTGAATTCTCTTAATATCTTCATCATTATTGAAATCGTCATCATCGTTGTCTGCCCAAACGGAATTGATTTTCAAAATCTTATCATATATTTCATTTTTGTAAACTAATAAACTGTCACTTGTACATGCAATGTAACCAGAACCTTTCTTGTCCGTTAACAATTCATTCATTTCATCTAAATTGGATGTACCAATAGTGTATAAAAGACGTTGTGACTGTCCCCCCGGGCCATGACAATTCTTGGATATTAATGAAAGACAATAACATAGAGCATTCACTGTATTGATACGATCACCAGCAGGGTTTAATATGAGAATTCTCTCGTTGAGAAGACATGATTTCCAAAGTGGGAAAATCAATGGTCCTAATCTTTTCACCCAATGATGCCAATAATCATTCAAGGGTCTTTGATTTATATGTGTCAATTGATTTAAATGTTCATTGGACTTGTTAAATTGTTCGAAAAATTTAGTAAACTGTTCCACATTATTCTCATCAGCAGCAGTAATCCATTGATTTAGTAACGATTCTAAATGGTTAATATAGTAATGAACGCAATCAGCGTATTGACATGGATCATTATCTTTAATATCTAATATTACACCTAGGGAGTACATCTTGATCTTACTTCTATCAATTTGATTACCATCTTCCATAATGTCGAACCCATTCTGTTTGTAAAAAGCCACACCATAATGGTATTGCCCCGTGGATTGATCTTTCACCATAAAATTCACAGAATCGTCTGTCACATCATGAATCCCTGATGGTAATGAATTGAATTCTAAACCTTGGAAATTATCGCAATTAATTGACCATTCAATGATATTACCTTTCTTCATATCGAATTTACTTAAAAACATACCCACGATGTGGGTCATTGGAGTCTCAGCCATTGGTGGTTTTTTAGTTTGAGGTAGTGGGGATAATTTTTCAATTTTTCAATTTGAAATTATTAGATCCTTTAATTAAATAAAGGCTGAATAGAGATAAGCAAGTGGTAATGGATGGTAGAAGGAGGAAAGATAAGTCTTTGCAAAGTGATATTGAGAATGTGGTTCGTGGGATGCAAGAATTGATAGACACAGAATCTGCTAAATCTATGTCCCAATTCACTGAAAAGACACAATCCAATAAGGAATGGTGGAATGATATATCGATGTCATTCACTTTGAAAGATGATAATGAATTGGAACAAGTGGAAAGTATATATAAGGAATATACCTTGAAAATGGAGCAATTAGATGAGAAATTAACTTATATGGAGAAATTATGTGATGAAATGGAGGAATTTCAAAATGAATTAGAAGTTCAAATGAAATTGAATAATAAGAGACAATCACGATGTCTCAATGAATGAATATATATATGAGTATACAGTAATTAAAACCCTAATTTGGCTAAATTATCTGTAATTTGTAAATAAAATTGTAATATGTCAATGTCCTCTTCATCTAATTGATCTAATTGTTTAGATTTATCGAACAGGGTGTTTAAATCTTTATGTATTTTATTTTGCCAATTGATTACGTCTAAATGGTCTACATTGTTTAAAGTCCCCAAATATTCCCCCCATTGAGCACTTTGTACAGTGACCATTCCATCATTGGCCAAACCATTGGTTCTTTCATAGACTACTTGCCAAGAGAGCCCCAGGACGTTAAACCATTTCGGTACGAATGATGAACCGTAGGAGAAGTAAGCTACGTTGGGATCATTCAGCGTAACTTTATTGAAAAAATTATTCATATAATTTGTGCCCAATTGATAGAAACACAGGGGTAACACTTCTTTACTCTTAGTGTTACCCATGACTCTTTTCAAATTTTCAAATTGTTCCACTACAAAATCGGCCATCTCTGAACCTCTATGTGGTGTACAAATAGTGGTCAAACTGACAATTTGGTATGATTTGGGACCATGTATACGTGAAATTAAATATCTTGAATCCAACCCACCCATGGAGTGTGCCACCAAATTTAATTTCAATGGTTTTTCCTGAGGTGGTAATTTTTTAATCTTATTTTCTAATAAAACGTGTAATGCCTGTGCTCTTTCTTCAATGGAACCAAAACTGGGTACTCTAGCGGTGAAAATTGTACAACCTTTAGATTCCAACAATTCTTTCACACCAATCCAATAATCCACCGCTACTAAATTTGGTGTCAACGTATCTTCATCGTTGTTATCCAACATGAAATGATCCGAATTATTTGTTTGGATGTGTTGTAATATCACTTTAATAAGATTCTTTAAAGATGGTAATAAGATCAATTGGTCAAACCCTGACAGTCCATGACATAGAACAATGGGGTATTTCGGTGGACGATAGTCCTTGTTGGGTACTATCCTTTTGATCAATTGTATTTCATCAATTTGTGGAGGGGACTCCCCTGACAAGACCGTGTTGTAACAATTGACAAACTGTTTTATATCATTGTCATTTGATCTTTGAGCAATGCAATTCAAAGACCTGGGCCCTCTATTGAAACTGAGACTGCCCGTACTTGTAAATATCGACTGTATAAAATTCATCGTTGTAGTAGTACATTCAAATAGAAATCTAAATAATTTTTTTTTTCGTTAAAACAAGTATATATATATAAATAAAATATCAATTAAATAATTGACATCAAATTATTAAACTTATAAAGTGTTTTGAGTTCTGAAGACTTCGAAAGCTTCAACAATTCTGGCAGACATGGTCTTTTCACCTTCTCTAACCCAGACTCTTGGGTCGAAGTACTTCTTGTTTGGAGCTTCAGCACCGGTTGGGTTACCGACCATAGACATGATGTAGTCCTTCTTGGCCAAGACGTAGTCTCTGATACCCTTCAAGTAAGCGTATTGACAGTCAGTGTCCAAGTTGACCTTGACGACACCGTTGTCAATACCACAGTGGAATTGTTCAGCGGTAGAACCGGAACCACCGTGGAAGACCAAGTATAATGGCTTGGCATCAGCTGGTTGACCTAATTTTTCAGCAGTGTATTTTTGGTGGTCAGCCAAGATTTCTGGAGCCAAAGCCATGGTACCGTGGTAAACACCGTGGACGTTACCGAAAGAGGCAGCAATAGAGAAGTTTGGAGAGATTGGGGCCAAAGCTTCGTAAACAGCGTAAACTTGTTCTGGCTTGGTGTATAAGGAGTCCTTGTCGACGTTTTCGTTGTTGACACCATCTTCTTCACCACCGGTAATACCGATTTCCATTTCTAACCATTGACCCATAGCGGCTTGTCTCTTGAAGTATTGAGCACAAGTGGCGATGTTTTCTTCATCAGATTCTTCAGAAAGATCCAACATATGGGAAGAGAATAATGGTTCACCGTTGATCTTGAAGTAAGCTTCATCAGCGGCCAACATACCGTCGTACCATGGCAACAATTTCTTAGCACAATGGTCAGAGTGTAAGATAATTGGGATACCGTAAGCTGGGGCAATAGCTCTGATGTAGTGAGCGGCAGCAACGGAACCTTGAATGGCAGCAGCTTGACCAGCGTTGTCGACACCCTTACCGGCGAAGTAAGCGGCACCACCGTTAGAGGTTTGCAAGATGATTGGACACTTGTTGTCTCTAGCGGCTTCCAAAGCGGAAACGACAGTGGAAGAGGAAGTGACGTTAATAGCTGGGATAGCGAACTTGTGTTGCTTAGCATATTCGAAGACGGCTCTGACATCGTCACCGACAATAACACCTGACTTTCTCTTAATAACGTCTAAAATACCCATTTTGATTAATTTATAATATGTGTGGACAGGGATATGGGAAGAGAATAGGAAAAGGCGAAAGTACAAGTGAGGGAAGAGCAAAGACTACGATCTGGACAGCACTTATATACATGCCATTGCGATAATAACGTCCAGTGGGGCCCACCGTGATACAGGCGGCCCGTGTGGTTCAGTCCTGGTGGTGATGAACTTCCCGTGGGTTCGACACAAGAGAATTTTTCACTACAGGAAGCCCGCCGCAGTCACGCGAGTCCGGAAACGCGCAGAGGAAGCCGCGGGGAGACGCCGCCGCGTGTCTGGGTGAGAGGAAGCCGGGCGTGTTTCTAGTTGTTGCTAGCGCCGGGGGAGTTGCTGTTGTTATTGTTACCACTGTTCATAGCTGGTGGCATGGGGAAGGGCATCGGGAACATGGGGAAAGGCGGTGGTATGAAGGGCAGGGGCAGAGGAGGTGGGGCGGTCGTAGCGGTGTCGTCTGTCTTGACCCGTTTGCTGTCGTTGGTGTCATCTGCGTTCTCGCCGCTGCGTTTGCCCTGGTGGTCCTTGATGTACTCGTCCACCGCCTGTTTCTTCGCCGTGTCCTCTTGCAACGAGTCCAGCAGCACGTCCTCGTGTTGACAACCGGGGCATATGAAATCACTGTCTAACAGTGCGTCCTCCAGGGCTTTCTTACTGAAGTCCGCGTGACAGCAGCTCGTAGTGATCACTGGGTCCCTGAGCAACCCGCCCGTCAAGGGGCAAGTCAATTCACTGGGTAAATCGGCGAAATGGCCCTTGGCGTACAGGGCACTCTCGGCCCCGTCAATTAATCTTGTATGTTGCTTACGTTGGTAGTCTTCCCAAGAGTGATCATCTGCTATTTGCACGACAAATTTACCTTCTTCAGTGACCATAATCTTTCTTGCGGACATCTCCTCTGGTGTGATAGTCTCTGGATCAATCTCGACACTCTTCAAGAACTTTTTGGGGATACCAGTGGTACGACGAATACGTTTACCTTCAAAATTGGGATCGTTATTCGTTGGACAATTCTTAATCCAATGATCACGGCCCCCACAACGGTAACACATGTACCCAGGTGGTGGTGGACCTTCATCATGGCCTGCACTGGAATTATTCTTGAAGAAAACAGGTGTGGCGTCTGACATCTCTTGTTGTGTTTGTTCCCATTGGTTTTCCTGTGTGGCAAACATATTGGCAATACGTTCCTCTTCAGTGACACCACTCGGGGTACTAGTATTCACCGTGGTGGTCACTGTACTACGTTTGGCAATCACTCGAGGTTTACCAGTGACGTACCGTGTGGCATTACCCAATGTATTGTTAGTAGTACCGGTTTTACTACGACTATGCACCGAGACACTCTTAATCGCAGGGGAACGACGCACCACTACACTAGTGGAACGTGGTATAACCACTTGATCCTCCTCGTACTCTTCCATCGTATCGGGATGATACACTCTTAATTGGAAATCTGTACCATCACCTAATTTATTATCCTGGATGATTTCTCTCTTCAAATCAAACACGGTAAGACCAGTACCATCAAATAACACACGAGATGTATCTTTCAAAGAGGCAAATTTATAAAAAATTGTACTACTCATTGCCCTATTGTGCTTGTTTATACTCACTTTGCTAAAACATATTATAATAATTTAATTTTTCAAATTTCAATTTTATTTCATGACAAATACACCACCAACCCCCCCATCACACACACATATACAAGCAAGATGGCTGTACCAGGTTACTACGAACTGTACCGTAGAAGCACAATAGGGAACTCCCTTGTGGATGCACTAGACACTTTGATCAGTGAAGGTAGAATAGAAGCCTCTTTGGCTATGCGTGTCTTAGAGACATTCGATCGTGTGGTAGCTGATACATTAAAGGATAACACACAATCTAAATTAACTGTGAAAGGTGATTTAGACACTTACGGGTTTTGTGATGACGTTTGGACATTTATTGTGAAAAATTGTCAAGTTAATGTAGAGGGGAACAGTAATCAACAAACAAATGGTGCTGAATCTCAATCAACCATTAAAGTGGATAAATTAAGAATTGTCGCTTGTAATTCAAAGAAGAGTGATTAAATATGTAATAATATTAATAGGGTACTAACATATGTACAAATAAAAATAATAATATTAATAGGGTACTAACATATGTACAAATAAAAATAATAATAATATAGTCTTTTTGAGAAAATGTATTTGAATAATAATGAAATATATATAAATATATAATAAATTATTTATACCTTTTCTTGAACAATACCATGCTTCCAGATAGCAACAAATGGAGTAGTACCATCTTCACGGTAGTTCAACATGATAACCATGGCATCTGGGTCCATAGATTCACCAGTGTAGAATTCCCAGTCTTTGAAAGAACCAATAACCTTCTTGACGTAAGTTTGAGCACCCTTTTCGAAAGTGGCAACGTCATCTGGGTTGGTTTCCAATAATTTAGCCTTAACAGCCTTCATGTAACCCTTGATGTAAGTCAAGAAAGATTTCTTGTCGAAACCAGTTGGTTGCAATCTGAAAGTGTTAACAACATTGTTAACAATTTCGGAACCATCTTCCAAATCTTCATCACCACCATCTTCAGCAGATGGGTTAGCACCGATATCGATGTTGTCACCACCAACTCTGATCATGTCACAGTTGGCTTCGTAGATGACGTCGTCGACTAATTCAACGTCGTAAGCATCAGACAACAGTTCGTCGTTAGAGAAGATATCCTTGAAAATAATCATTGTGTGTTAATGTGTTGGGTTGTTTGTTCGATGACTTTGGGAAAAGAACAATAATTTTAAAGTGAAAATTTTTTTCATCCAGTTTTTATAAAAAAAAAATTATTGAAAAATGTGAAAAGTTTCAATTTACCCGGATTCGCTACTGTAAAGATCCCAGACTTGCGATGCGATCTCTGGGGCAGTATGTGTGGGGAGCCCCAGCAGGGCCTGCACGAGTTGTTCACGGGCTCCCGGGTCCAAGTCCTTGATCATGTCCGTGTCTGCCACGAGCCCCGGGGCCAAAGTGTGTGATCTGATTCCCCAAGACGCTGTCTCGTGTGCTAAAACATTGGTGTATTGAGTCAATGCAGCCTTTGAAGCAGCGTAAATGCTGGTCCCAGGGATTAACATGTTCTCTTGTCCCAATTTAGAGGAGATGTTGATCACACATGGTGCGGGGACCGCTGGTAAACCTTCACGAGGTGGCTCATGACGATACTTGTGACTATGTCTTAACATACTCTTGGTGACTAAATTGGATAATGTCACACAACTTAAGAAATTTAAATTCATTATCTGTTGAATCTTGTCGATGGGGGTACGTACACTCAATGAACTTTGATTCATACCAGCACAATTGACTAATAAATTCACATAATAATAATTAAACGTCTTCTCGGAGTCATGATTCCAAGACACTGTACTGTCCATTAAGGGGAAGGACCCACCGACTAATCTGTCTTGATCCAAGAAATCCACACCAGGGTACAATTCTTGTTCAGTCCATTGTGGCCATTTTGCTAAATTGATCGCAAGGGCACGATGTCTTTGTAAACGATTGACAAATTGTAAATGGTCCAAGGGTTTTATAGTGTCAATGGATTCTCTAGTGGACCCGACGGCAATACAACTGACCCCCTCTTGTGACAATTTTTGTAAAATGGCTTTACCGATACCACGAGTGGCACCAGTGACAATGGCAACAGGTATAAAATTCATATGTACGTGTTTGTATGGTTGGTTAAAGTGAACAATTCGGACTAATTTTTTTTTTTTAATTTAAATATCACAATTTTATTACTTTATAAAAGTATATACGTTTAATTATATAATTTATAAAGAAAATATGCAGAATATGGACCAATTTTTCTTAACAACAATCATGAACATTCAATTAAGAAAAAGATAAAAATGCAGTCGGTGTCTTTAAAAATGTTGATGTTGTTTTCATAAAAAAATTATCACTTTATTCAATAGAATCCTCTTGAAGTTTGTTGTTGTTGATTGTAATCATACCCGTAACCGTAAGTACCTTGTTGACCACCTTGTTGTTGTTGTGGTTGTTGTTGAGGTTGTTGCTGTTGTTGGTATTGGTAGTATTGTTGGTATTGAGCTTGTTGTTGTGGACTCATAGCAGTTTGACCTTGATTTGGACTTGGAATTTGTTGTTGTGGTTGTTGAGGTTGTTCTTCAGTACCATTTGGTTGTTGTTGTTGAACAGCAGCACCGTTTGGTTGCTGTTGTTGAGGTTGTTGTGGTTGACCTTGGTAATAGTTATTGTAAGCACCCTTCATACCTTGATATGGATATTGAGAACCGTATTGTGGTTGACCATATGGGAAATTTTGTTGGTAGAAATGATTATATTGTGGCATAAATGAACCACCATACATTTGTTGTTGAGCCATAGCTGGAGAATCAGTGGAACCAGCAGTGACATCCCCGGCAGGAGCAGCAGCTTCATAACCTTGTGGCATATTGTATTGATTAGATAATGGAGCAGTTGGCATAGCTTGACCTGGTTGCATTTGTTGTTGATAATAACCATAGTTTTGAGAATCGAACATACCAGGGTAAGAATAACCTGGGAATTGATTTTGATACATATAGTATTGTTGTTGAGCAGCAGCCATGGCAGCAGCATTGTTTGATTGTTGTGGTACTTGTTGACCTTGGAATTGACCAAATTGTTGTTGTTGTTGTTGTTGTTGTTGTGGGATAGCAGCTTGTTGTTGAGCTTGAATAGGTTCAGTTTGTTGTGGTTGTTGTGGTACTGGTGCTTGTGCTGGTGGAGCTTCTTGTTCAACAATTGGCTCTTCTTGCTTGACCACTGGTTTCTCTTCTTCTTGTTTAACTTCTTCCTTTTCTTCTTCTTCTTCATTAGCAGATTCTTCTTCTTCACTAGATGATTCTTCCTCCTCGCTAGAAGATTCTTCTTCACTGGATGATTCCTCTTCTTCGCTAGAAGATTCTTCTTCACTGGAAGATTCTTCTTCTTCACTTGATTCTTCTTCCTCTTCCTCGGAAGTAGATTCTTCTTGTTCACCACCAACTTCTTCAGCAATATCATTAACTTCTTTCTTTAATTGATCCAAATTTTCCAATGGTTGTTGAACTTTTGGTTGTTCCACTTTCTTGACAGGATTCTTTGGAGTGGCAATAGCAGCCCATGACATTTTCTTTGTAGCTGGAGCCTTATTGACCGCCACGGGAACCTTAGATTCTAATAAAGGTAAAGAGGAAAGATCCACTTTTGGTTGTTGATTTGTCACTGGAGCAATATTCACTTTCTCTTCAGTTTCATCGTGGTCATCAATTGTTTGTTCTGGTTCTGGAGTGGTCACTGCAGGTGTAGAGTCATTAGCCACTGCAGATGCCCATGAAGTCTTTTGTGATACAGTTTTAGTAGTAGTAGCAGATGGTTTAACTTTTTCCAAAGTATGCACATTTATTCTTCTATTATTATTATTAGTATTGGTAGTAGTAGTAGTAGTAGAAATATTGTTATGAGTAGAATTCGATGATTTCTTACGATTTGTGGTATTGTGATTATTATTATGATTTATTGGTGTAATATCATCTTCTGGTTCTGGTAATGACACTTTTTGAGGTTGAGCAAATTGTGAATATGGATCCTTAGCTGGTTTCTCCTTCTTGACCGGTTTCTTCACTTCATCCCACTTGGTCACCGCCCCTGAGGTGATCTTGTCAATTATAGTCTCTAAATCTGCATATTCTAACACCAGATCAATCAAATCGTCGTTTGTCCAATCGGGGAAAAGTTCTGTAAGTGTATCTATCTTGGATTGAACCGCTGGATTCAATTTTTTGTTCTTTTTGCCGCCGCTGGCGTTCCTATGTTGTGAAGACATATTATGCTTTCGTGTAAGTGTGTGTTGTGTTGTGATTACTTGTTACAAGCTGGAGATCTCTCCCTAGGAAAGTGGTATTCACTATAAAACACACTATAAAATCTGTCAATTTTTGGGAAAAAATTTTCGCCCCCCGCGTTACCCTGAAATAGTCAATAAGACAACTTTTTGTCCGTTGCAGAAAGTTCATTTGAAAAAAAGAAATTTTCTCTATTGTTCGGGCCGCGAAA
>PPOP03000039.1:0-94383 GCA_003708535.3 Kazachstania bromeliacearum | reverse complement strand
ATTTAATGTTCCCTTTTTTTAATTCGGTTCCAACAGTTATATATATATGGTTCCAACAGTTTTATATATATGGATCCTCCTCTTTCTTGCAAGTATAACCATCAAATATAGTTGTACACAATACACTGAATATGACTGTTATTAACCATTCATGGACTGGTTTGTGTGGAGCACAAGAGGTTGGGAAAACCTCTGAACAAGAATCAAACGAAAAGGAAAATGTCGAAGCTAATGATGAAGAAAGTTTTTACATGAGACGATACCATCGTATGGATGATTCTACTAACGAATTAGAAGCGCTTAGGCAACAGTGCTATACTAATATGTACTGGAGTTATCTGATGGAATGTTATATATATTATAACCCCCTTCCCGGCGACTTTCCACTACCAAAACCAAAGTTTTATAAAGAAGGCCTCCCCAAGAAATGGAAAGAAATAGAGAAATTATTTTACGAAGAGATAAACAATCCTGTATTTCAAAAAAAGGCAAAGGAAAAGAGAGAAAGACAAAATTACAACTATTACTCGTTATCAAACCGTCTAAATAGGACTGAGCATAAGCAAGATAGGGATGATAAAGAAGAAATGGGAAAATACACGGAATTAAAACTACCTAGCTTGGATTATCCCATTCCAGAACCTAGTGTTTTATCAGATAAAACTAATTTACAATGTGCAGTAGAGAAAACCAATGATACCAAGGAATTTCCAGATCTTTCTAAAAACTTGAATGTGTTAAATGAACCAGCGATAGTGAAGAGAAATACCAGTCTTTCACAAAGACACAATAATTGAGGACAAATGCATCATATATATTTGCAATAACCATTCTTTGTAATGGACAGTGTCATCTAGTGTGGGTTATAAATACCCCGTTATAATTTCAAGTTTTTACCATTCTGTTGATCCAATATATTTAATTACGATTTTCGCCAGAGCATTAAGAATTGACATAATATCAGATAATTAATTCATTGTCTTTTGAAAAGATGATGGTATCGTAAAGGTATTTCGTTTTAGATTTTGTTTTCATTGAAGCGTAAATTGGAATAATGAACCCTGAAATCATGACCTCTAATAGTTTTGAATGTTTTTTTTATATTATTATGTTGTATTACCTTGATGTACTTAATAATATGTCTGTTTTGTATGTGATTTTATTGTTATGAATAAAATCTCTATTTTGAACAGCGTTAACTATCGGAGATATCTGCATACTTCAAAGAAATGTAGGCATATATATTGTTGGGTATATACAACTGTCCGATATTATAGTTCCCAAAAAGCTTATGGTTTGTTAATATCGGGTCACGTACTACGAGCATGAAGTGTGCACTCCATGTGAACATATGCGTTGGATTAATTTAATGACCAGTTTATAACTAAAAACTAATAGATAATGAGATCACCTCTATAACCGACATGTTGCGTTACCAACATTTATAAGACAAATATGTATGTGGAATTATAAACGCTTTGGGGGTTTATAATGAACGATGTTATATTAACTCAGATTTATTGAAGTAAGAGTCATATATATTGACGAATGAACCGTATATTCTACACGAGCAATTATAAACGAGCTTGAATTATTATAAGAGCGTGTGAAAGATAGGATTCAATTCCCGGTTTGAGAACGGGTTAATGACAGGACCTACATAGTATTAAACATATCGTATCAACTATTTGATGATGCAGTTAATTGAGGGTAACAACAACAACAACCACACCGAAGGTAGTGACGATTTCGACCTCTTCAAGTACTGTTTTGGGAAGGCAAACGTTCCTGACAACAGAGATTTGATAGGTGTCGATGTTGTTGTAGATGACATAACTTATTTTATTGTCACTTCAAAAAAGAACGACCCAACATATGTTAATTTGAGAGTTGTAGTCCCACCTCAAAAACTCTGGGATCAATTTGGTCTTGATCCTACTTGCGAAACATATTTTGGTAATGTGTTGAGCTTTCTCACTGTGCGCACTAGGAAATCTGATTTAGTGGAATTAAAAGACATTCTCACTAAATCATTTACCAATATTCATCAGATTCATAAATTCATGGAGACTCACCCCAATGGAATTGAAATTGCAGAAGCTTTTGAATGCTTTCAATTGCCTAAACTTATGAGTCAGTGGAAAGTTGATCTGTTCCGGACGCCTGAAACTAAAGATGGAAAAGTGCTAATTGATATCAATGGATTTGCTGGTATGATCAGACGTAAGATTAATGACTTAGAGAAATCTGTTCAGCATGAGATTGATGATGATAAGCATGAATACAATCAAGTGGGGAATTGAACATAGATTTAGTACGCTATTTTTACACAACGCTAAGAGCAAGTATTCATACTTTCCATATTATGCACAACTCAAGTAAACTGGGATAAAAGCCCCGCTGTACATAATAATGAAGTCTTCATAATAAACGTTCCTTTCGTTTTCAACATAAATATATAATCTATAGATAGTCTATTATTTTGTTCAAGAATATCTCGACATTAAGTACAAGATCGTCTTTAACATTAATATAGCATTGATCCCGTCCGACAAACCTGTTACTACTACTCACTCTACCATCTTTAACACTGGTTTCCCAATTCTTCACATCCCATTTTAGCCCATGTGTTTCCATAACTGTAGTGGCTTCACCAATTGGAAGTAACCCGCAATTTCCTACACAAATATCTCTAAATTCTGGGGTGTACTCAATAAGAGCCCCATCAGCCGGGATCAAGACAATTATATCAGTATCTGATAAGTAAGACAGTTGGAAATAAGGGTCAGTCTTCTGTAGTGTATGCAATTGGGTGATTGAGTGAATTGTTTGATCGAATCGACCACCAATCCCATTAATTGCTAGTAATCTAATGGGGGTAATTTGTTTATGGTCCTCTATTTGTTCCATCATTTTATTATATTGTGTATGTATACCCTTTTCAATTTCTATACCATTATTTGGTTCATTTTTATTCTTCACAATATCTTGGTGGAAATTTTTTGAATTGAAATGTAAAGAAATCAAATTAACACATTTGGTAAAATCTGTGGAGTACTGTGTGTTTTGTTTTATGATAGCGACCCCAAGGTTCTTATAGTAAGCAAAAATATCTGGTTTCAATGAGTCTAAATCACCAATAATATAGTCGGGCAAATACGTCTTTCTTACGGCTTCATCTTCAAAATATTCATACAGACGATTTGCAGCTCCATCTGCGCATACTCTAATAGTATTAGCATCCCATACTTTAAGAAACAACTCACCTAAATCAATCTTCTGGTTTAATATAAGTAGGGCGGAAGGTGAGTTTTTGGATGCTCTAATCCCATCCTCCAAGTTTATTCTATGTTTGCACGGTAGACCATTGATATCTAAATCAATTCTTTCTGGATTCTCGGTGACCTCTTCAGACATTGCCTTTCTCGATTTATCTATTCAAAGTTAATTACCTTTCATTTCAATGTTGAGTTTTGTAGATATATAAATATTGGATGGATGATTTTTCAATTTTCAGTTAATCACCGAAATCTTAAAGGAAATTGTTAGAATTTCAGATTTAAAAATTATTCTCTATGAGTTTTACAATGCCAAAGAAATATGTATGTATGTGTGATTGTATGTAACTTATTTAGTTCCAAATGTCTATAATGTCTTTAGGGTCTGCGGCAAACCACACAGGTTTGAACAGACCTTGATTGGTCATGTCGTGAACAATGTCACGATGTTCTTCTTCAACAGCATCTTTTGTAGATTCCAAAAAACTCTCTTTATTGAATTCTTTAGCAAATTGGTCGTACTTGGCTAATAAGTATGCATATGGATTTATTTCCTCTGTGACATGTTTCCTTCCCGTGACGATAAACTCAAACTCTAGTGAATTGTCTTGATCGTTTTTCACATAGGTGTCTTCACCTCTGAACCGTTGAAGTATTTCACGAATTTTATTGGAATTTCTAGTCTTTCTCACAGATGATATGCTACTAGGGATTCTTGACATTAGATAGTCAATGGTAATTTTTTGCATCTTGTTATATTTTGTAGGTACGTGACCAGACATGTTAATATGGTAAAATTTGTTCAATTCATTGTTAAACTCTTTAGCTATATTTGTTTCAAAATTCAATAATGGACGACGTAAATCATCTGATAGATGGAGCTTGTAATCAATCATGTAATCATTCTTTAAACGAACTTGATCATCTGTAATGTTGTTAAATTTTGTTTTAGCTTCAGGTGTCATTAAAGTAGTGTCCCGTTCTTGGAGTAATAATGATTTGTCACGGGTAGAGTTTTCCATAGTGTCTCCAATTGATAGCATACCTAAAGATTTGGTATATTCCATAATGGTATTGGGATGGTTATCATTGGAATTCGCTCTTGAAGTTCTAGAAATCATAAATTGATTTCCACTAGCAAACCAAAATTGTAACTCCATGAGACATTTTCTAATATCTCTATTATTTGAGTCAACTATATATGCCAAAGTTTGTTGATCTAGTGTCAATCCAAGAACTTTACAATATTTCTCTAAAAATGATATCACTGTCTTTTGTGTCACTTTCTTTACATGGAATATACTATTTTCAGTTTGACAAACTTCTAGTAAAGTTCTAGGGATAAAATTAATATCTTTACAAGTGACAACCACTGGTTTTCTCGATTTCAATAAGACAGACTCTACCATAAACCAAAATGCTTTATCATGTTCTTTAAACAATACATCAATGTCATCTAGGAGGACAATATCATTGGATGATTTATCCTTTACGTAATGTGATGTACAATATTCTAATAATTTATCCATGAGATCCTTTTTACCTCTGTTTTGAGAACTATTAATCTCCAATATCTGACCGCCTAATGTGTTCATGATAGTCGAAATCAATGTGTTTTTACCGACACCTTCTCCATGAAGGATCATTAACGGTATAAACTCTTCACATGTCTCTTCATCATTCACCATGTCCTCATCATCATCATATACTATAAAATCATCAAACTCAGTAGTAGTATTTTGTTGAGTATATGATTTTAATAACTTGTTTCTTGTAGTGGTCTTCTTCAATTTAACAAATGCATCTATGAGCCATTGATTTACAGATTTTTTCAATTTTGTCTCTAACATGACTTCAGAGAGTGATTTGGGTTGAAATAATTCTGTCCACAATGAACTATGTTTACCGTGTTTAATGGAATAATCGATAATATACTTTTCCGGTTGATTTTCAATGTTCCTTTTATTATTATGGTTGAGTGATTGGTAGTCACTATCGTCAAAAATTAATTGAGGATGATTTGAGTTTTCTCGTTTATGCAATTTTAATTCTATAGGTTCAGTTAATTTAGGTTTATTAATATCATCATTAGGTTCCACCAATTGGGTATTGGGTAAAGGTGTCTCTAATGTATCTAATTTGGAGACAGCATGCAGTCGTTTAAATGGTCTATCTCTATATTCGTCTTCTTCGTCACCATTCAATTCAGAGTCAGGTCTTTTAAAATTGGCAAACAAATCTTTCACAGTTGTTTTCTTAAAATTTGTGGGGGTCACTAATCTCTTTGGGTTAGTAATATTTTCAAAATTACCGTTTTCAATGTCAATAACTTCACTCATAGTGAAATTGTCTTCCAATTCTTCATCTAATGATATGACAATAGGTTTCTTTTCCTTACTAGTTTTCAAAGGTTTGGGCTTTGGTCTCTGTTTCATTAAAAAATTCATTACAGAATCGTTGCTAACTTTATCTCCAACGGGTACCACTCGTACAGGTTCAGTTGTAGGTTTCAAAGGGGACGAGGAAACATCCTCTATAAGATCAATGGACTCTAAAGTGTCATCATCTACTTTATCCTTGGCCTTTGTCGCTGGTTTCTTCTTTGAGTTCCCGTTTAAAAGTTGGTTTAGTGAAATTGGCCCGCTCATAGATTACAGTGGTCTCCCAAGCATTCAATAACCGTCGGTTGAAGGGATCTTAACCTTTTAAATCTAGGTAACTAAATATATTTCAATATATTTCAAATCATCGAAAACGCGAAATTGAAATTGTACCATACTAAAGGAAACGCGTCAATGTGTCTGTAATGGATAGAAGTGACAGAAAGGGGAGACGGGCTACCAAAACAAGTAAAAATAAACCTGAACCATTCTGGAACTGTTTACACACATATACTGTCAAATCATAGCCTATTATATCTATTTACTGCTAATATTTGAGAGTCTAGATATATTCACTATACAAACTCCAAATTTCCCGCCTTCGATTCTCGGGTCGGTCACTTTTGGAATATTTATTTATCGTCAAATGAAAATGAAGTTAAAAAAGACGATCTTTAAGATGACTGATTACTCATTGGCAGTTAACAATCATTCACAAGGAAATCCAAGGACTATTGACATATCAGCATGTTGAGTGTATGGAAGGCTAGCAATAAAGTAGCCACATGCAGACTAGGGTTGTTGTCATCTGCAATGGTCAAACCGACACTGAGGCGAGGACTTCTCACAGCAAGAAATACAAGCATACAACCTGTAGGTGTTCAACTCCGGCAGCAACGGTATATGTGGTCGACAAACACATTATGGAACAAATCATCGCCCGATGTTAGTAGTAAGAATACTTCTCAACTGTTGAAAGATTTAAAGAATAAGCAAGTTTCCACTGCAACGATGTTCCAACGTTTGAAATCTAATATCAAATGGGTACTGATACGGAATAAAGATAGACCTTTCTCCATTACTGAATTAGGTACACTGTTTTCATGGTTGGCATTATCACAGATCATATGGTTGATATTGAAGACCACCACAGTGGTATCGATACTATTATTTGGATTTAACACTGTTTTCGCTAAAGAATTAGTAGGTGAAACTATTGGTAAATTATTAAATTATTTTATTGATGACATCGATGTTAAGTTTCAAGATGCTTTAATACCAGAATGGCAAAATGGATTTATTAGATTTAATAACGTTGAGTTGAAAACGACTGATGACCAAACAAGTAGTTTAATCTCATTCAATTTAAATTTCCATCAAATTGAACTCAATCTTTCTTTGAAGAAATGGTTGGTAGGTAAAGGTTTGATTAATGATATAAAGATAATGGGGATGAGAGGTGATACTACAATTAATTATCAGATCAATGGCGAAGGTGGTATGAAATCTTTGATTGATTGGTTCTCTAATCCAAATTATCAATTGAATAATATAATAATATCAGATTCTAAGATTAATTTAACTGAAAAATATCCTGATTCTGATAAAAATGCTGTTTTCAAAATTGGGTTGTTCAATTTGGAAATACCAAGTTTAAGATTTAATCAAATGATTACAGATTTTTTGAAAGCTACAGTGATTACTGGCTCTATTAATAATTCCATGTTTACATTCCATAAAAGACAACATAAATTAGCATATTTGGATGAGGCACAAGATGATATATCCAATAGAATCACCAGATTAAGATTAGATTCCATTAATGTGAAAGATCTTGGATTAAGTAGAACCAAAGCATTTAATTGGATCGAAGATGGTAATGTTGATATCATTACAGATATTATGTTACCTCAAGAGACTAAAACAAAATCTAAGAATAAGAGAAACAATGATAAAGAAGATGAAAAATATATTGTCATTGATTTGAAATTTAAATTTAAAGATTTAAAGGCATCATTACCCACTGAACCACCACGTTTATCTAATGGAGAACCAATAGTTTCATTGAATGAATTGAAACCTGTTATATCATATGTTAATCTACAAAGAGCTTTATCAAATGGTAATAGTAACACAGAACATGAATATAAATCTGAACATGCAAATCATTCTTATCCAATTGGTAATATTACACCAAACGTTTCCATTAGAAGACGTAAATCGTATCCAAATATAACAGTACTTCAATCCAATCAATCAAATGATAACAACAACTCTGATAGTACCAAATCAATCATCAAATTCCATGATCAATCCAATCAATCACAATCAAATTCTTCCAACAATACACATTCTCCACAAAACGAATTAACATTACGTTGTAGAATTGTTAAAAATGTTAAAAATTTAGAGAGCAAAATACTTTTCCAAGAGACTGGTATATATGATCAAGTGTCTATGGAAATGTATGTAGATTTGATTAAGATTGTTGAAGAATGGGAATATAAGAACAAAGATGAATGGATGAAACAATGGGGCACAGGATTTGCTTCACAATTGTTATTATTCGGATTCGCTTCACCATTATGAAATTAAAGACCATCATATAGACCTTATGTAAATATCCAAAATACACAATTATTTATTCTTTCTTATTATCGTTAATATTATCATTATTTTGTTTCTTAACTTGAATCACGGGCATAAATGATTCAGTATCGAGAATAGCTCCAGAACTTTTAGCTCCAATACCAAGACTCTCAGGATGTATCAATTTTGATATATCAGGTACTGTGTCTTTCTGTATTGAGTTATCCTCTTTATCATCGATTTTACCGTCCCATCCCATCCCTCGAAGTAATGCCTCACCAAATTGTTCTACTGGTACAGTCTCATATTCTTCCATAGTAGTTATATCTTGCCTTATTTGATCTGTGGGATCAGTCATTTTGATCACCAATTCAGGTGCAGTGGTTCCTGCCCCATTTGTATCTGTATCCTCCTTGTCAATATGAGTAATTCGTATCTTCTGCTTCTTTACATTGTTGGTATTTGTGTCTTCACTGTCTGCAACTTCGCCAAAAACATTATTTGTTCTCTTCTTCTTCCCCTTACCTTTCTTCTTAATACTCAACGAAAACGTTCCCTCCATAACAGTAACAATGCCAACCCTCGCAGTGGATAAGCCTGGTCCCTCTCTCAACAGATACACTTGGGTTATCTATCACTACTACCTTTAAACATTAGATGTCACACGGAACGAATCTGAAAATTTTCACTTTTTCGATGCGATGCCCAAATTATTAGTGAAAAATTATTATAGAGCTTTAATAAGTGATAGAAGACACACCAAAGAATCAGTGGGAACACCTTTATAGAGTCCGAATTCCAAGCATACATGTCGCTTTCTGAATCCCCAGTGGTGTTATCCAGTTACGATCCAAAGGGTCAATATCTATGTTACGTGAGTAATGCCTTAGATAAGCAACGTATCTCCGTTGAACCAGTACAAAAAACCAGTAATGACTCTATTGTCAATGAGAATTTCGTACAATTAGAAGATTCTAATTTGAAAGTCACCTGTTTAGAATGGACATACTTGGCCTCGAGTGAAACTTTGTGTGTGTTGTTAGGTTTAAGTAATGGTGAGATTTGGATCTATTCTCCATTATCCAATGAAGTGGTCTATAAATTAGCTACCGGAAACGCATATGACATTAAAGATGTAGCCCTTGCTGGCTTGACATTATGGTGTGTGGATTCTGCTGATTTCATTTACCAATTCGATTTGAGTGATTTCCAATTAAAGCAACATTTCAAGATTGAATCCTGTGACCAACTGAGTAAGATTATTGTCGTCTCTGAAGATCAATTGTTATTAGCCTCTCATCAAATTTTCCTGGTAGATATCAAATCTAAACAAGTCACTTTAACTTTCCCTGGTCATGTGTCTCCAGTGTCTATCTTAAAGAAGTTAACTGATGAATATTTCATCTCTGGTGCTCAAAATGATAGATTTTTAAATGTTTACAATATCACTTCAGGTTCTACTAAAGTGGTTTTAGTCGCTCAATCTAACATTATGCAAATGTGTAACTCTGATCAAGAGACTATTGTGATAAGTACAGAAGACGGTAATGTGGAAATCTTTGAAGATCCATTAATAGCGAATACAAATAAGAGAAGAGCCATGAAATCTAAACAATCTACCAAGAAAATCAAAATTACCAATGTAAATAAATCAGATACCCCAATCCCTGTATTTGACCTTTACATTAGTCGTGACATATTAAACGTTTCATATTTACAAAATGCTTCCATCCCATATTTCCATCAATTAAAATGGAAGGAATTACCAAGTCAATATACTGTCGAATTAAAGATTGCTCATAAGGCATTGAACCGTTCAACAGACCGTTCTCTACATGGTCAAGATCTTGCCTCCACTAGTTCATATAAGGAAGGTAATGCTCGAGTGACCACCGGTGATAATTTCAAGCATATTGAAGATTTGATAAATGAATTAGAATTGGAAGCTAATGAAGATGAGAGATCCAATGAAGCCAGTGCCATTGAATCCTTAGCTGATAAATTACCCATGATGACTCAAAAGAAGAAAAATCCAATAACAGGTACCGTGACAGTCATCTTATCTCAAGCATTACAATCTAATGACCATTCATTATTGGAAACCGTATTGAATAATCGTGATGAAAGAGTCATTAGAGACACTATAATGAGATTGAGACCAAACCTTTCCGTTATCTTGTTGGAAAGATTGGCTGAAAGAATTGCTAGACAATCTCATCGTCAAGGTGCTTTGAATGTTTGGGTTAAATGGTGTTTAATCGTACATGGTGGGTACCTTGTCTCTATTCCAAATCTATTGAAAACACTTGCATCTTTACATTCTACATTGAAGACCCGTGCCAATTTGTTGGACAGGTTGTTAGCATTAGAAGTCAGATTAGATTCTACTTTGAATAAATTGAAGACTAATGACAATAACTCCGGTAACGAAGACGATGAATTTCCAGAAGATTTTGAAGACGATGAAGAATATGTCGAATATAACGAAGAGCTGGACGATGCTGGTCTTATAGAGGATGGTGAAAGTGGAGAGTCTGAAGAAGATGATGATGAAGACGATGAAGACGAAGAGGATGACGTTGACTCTCACAAGAAGACAACCAATCAAGCTGAAGATGATGAATCTGAAGAAGACGACGAAGAAGGGTACAGTGATGTAGAAATGGCATAGTGTAACATAAAATAGAGGTAATAATATAATTTAAATATATATTATATATACATTATAAGAATTCATATTTTTTTTCATTACGGGAAAATGTAAAAAGAACAAATAGTAAATGTACGGTTAATTATCACAACTTCGAATCAAAGAATACATCAGTAATTAGTCTACGGAAGTTCTTCGAGAAGCGAATAAGGTGTTTATTGGACGTTTAGAAAGAATTACTATATTTGTTTTCCTTTTTGTTGACTCAATATTTAGGTTTGAAAAAGTACAAAGTAAACCAAGATTATCCCTTGGATAGAAATCACAGAAGAAATATAACATGTCTCAAAAGGTAGGACACACAGGGTTGGCATTTGCTCGTCTTTGGCATCATGTTGATCTTGCTAAAGATCATAGACCGTTAGGTAGATTGGCTTCATCTATAGCTATCACATTAATGGGGAAACATAAACCTGTTTATCATCCAACTCAAGATTGTGGTGACTATGTGGTAGTAACCAATTGTCAAAATATAAAGGTAACAGGTAAGAAAATGGAACAAAGGTCATATTGGAGTCATACTACGAGACCAGGTAGTTTAAAATTGACACCTATGAAAGTTATGGCCGCTCAAAAAGGTTACGGAGAGTTGTTAAAGAGAGCTGTTAGCGGTATGTTACCTAAAAACAAATTGAGGAAAGTAAGACTGGCGAGATTGAAAGTTTTTGACGACTGTGAGCATCCATATAAACAAAATATTACTGCGTTTGCATATCAGCAACCAGAAATCTTAAAAATACTAGAAAATTCATCAACCTCTAAAGACGAGAAATAGTTCATATTGTCCATCTCAAAATTCTTGTATATATATATTCAAAGTACACTCTATAAATAATGATACTGTTTAAAGACCTATATTACATTAGTTTTTTTAATTGTATATAATTACTTATGTTTTAGTTAACTAATTATTATTATTTTTTTTCGTTATTGTTACTTCATTTATACAATGAATAGTTTTTGTTTTTTTATTTTATGATATTTTGTTATGTTTAGAAATCTCTCGAACGATCAGTGTATAAACGTGGAGTAATATTCATGGCCATTAATTCTTGGAATAATAATTTGGCAGCATATGGAATATGAATTTGATAAATATCAATCTTATTATCACAACCTTTACATTCGAATTGGTTATGGTTTAATTTGGCAATAACAGACATCAACCCACAGTTACCACAAATATGAACTCTGAAGGCATCTGATGCTTCCATTAATCTTTCCTTTAAGAATGCGGCAGCACCATGAGCAATCATACAATCACGTTCCATTTCACCGAATCTTAAACCACCATCTCTAGATCTACCTTCAACAGGTTGTCTTGTCAACACTTGCATTGGACCACGAGCTCTGGCATGAATCTTATCATCGACCATATGTCTTAAACGTTGATAATATGTAGGACCGAAGAAAATTTGAGCCATTAACTTTTTACCTGTATGACCATTGTACATAACTTCAAACCCACGAGATTGGTAACCATGTTCACGTAATAATTTAGAAATACCTTCCACAGTGATATCAGTGAATGGAGAAGCATCACCTTCGTTACCTGACAAAGCAGCCACTTTACTTAGTAAACATTCAATTAAATGTGCAACAGTCATACGAGATGGAATAGCATGTGGGTTAATAATTAAATCTGGCACAATACCTTCAGCTGTGAATGGCATATCTTCTCTACGGTATGTGATACCAATAGTACCTTTTTGACCGTGACGAGAGGCAAATTTATCACCAATTTGAGGAACCTTCGTCGTTCTCACACGGACTTTAACGAATTTCAACCCATCTTGATTAGTTGTCACCAAGACTTGATCAATGATACCGTTTTCTGTACTTCTTAAAGGTGTAGAAGCATCACGCTTGGAATGATATGCTGTTCTTTGACCTAATTCTTCTTCATCAGGTGATATTGGAGTAGTCTTACCAATAATAACATCTTCACCTGAAACTCTTACACCTGGAGAAATTAAACCATCATCGTCTAATTTATCGTATGTACCGTGCTTCATTCTTAGAGTATTGGTACGTTGTGGTTTTTCAAATGTTTCCGTTATAGACATACCATACTTCTTTTCTTGATCCATATAAGATCTGAAAAATAATGATCTGAATAGACCTCTATCAATAGAAGATTGATTCATAATCATAGAATCTTCTTGATTGTAACCAGAATAACATGCAATGGCGACAATGGCATTTTGACCAGCAGGTAGTTCTCTAAACTTCAAATATTCCATTGAACGTGTAGTACCTAAAGGTTTTTGTGGGTAATATAAGATATTAGCCATAGTATCCATACGGACATTATAATTGGTCAAGAAGACACCCATAGCTTGCTTACCCATAGCAGATTGATATGTGTTACGTGGAGATTGATTATGATCTGGGAATGGAATAATAGAGGCAGCAACACCTAAAATCATAGAAGGATGAATTTCACAATGTGTAAATGTTGTAGCATTTTGTGTAGCTCTAATACGTCTAGCTGGATCTAAATCATCGACCACATCTTCCTCCATTGGAGGTTCAAGATCTTCTGGTTGCATAGCAATCAAAATAGTTTCTTCTTCTTCAGCATCTATGTATTCAACCAAACCCTCATTCAATAATGAAGTCCATGTGTATTCTTCAGTATCCTCAATACCACCTTCGATATCGTTATATTCTGTTGCCATCAACTTACTGATATGACTCTTTCTTGTCTTCAATTCTTTGTGACCTAATGCTTCATCATCTTCAACAATAAATAAAGGTCTGTAGACTCTACCAGCATCAGTAAAGATCTTCAACTCCTTTTCACGAATATCTCTAATCATAGAAACTTCTGGGTTAATATCACCCTTTCTTCTTAATGTTCTCAAAGTTTCCATCAATCTAGCTGGATTTCTGTGCACACCGTGCCAAACACCGTTAACGAACACTCTGGTAGCATCTGGTGATTGATGTGGAACATAATCTTCTAAAGGTTCCATACCCCATTCACTTAAGAAAGTAATAATTGGCATTGGATCAGTACCGACAGAGATACAAGACATTAAAGATAAATTCTTCACTAAACCACACGCTTGACCTTCTGGTGTTTCAGCTGGACAAACCAAACCCCAATGGGTATTATGTAATTGACGTGGTTTAGCTAATTTACCATCACGACCAATAGGAGTATTAGTTCTTCTTAAATGTGATAAAGTAGATGAGTAAGTATAACGATTTAACACTTGAGACACACCTGCTCTTGATGACATTGCCTTCTTTTGTTCACCCCAGTTACCAGTGGCTAAAGCATACTTCAAACCTGAAGTAATAGTCTTTGCATTAATAGCTAATTTCATATTGAAATCATTGGCTTCTTCCACAGTTCTTTGCATGTAACGGAAAATATCTTTGGTCAATTTTCTGAATAAAGTCTTGAACAATTGCCCTAGTAATGGCCCAGCCAAATCTAATCTTTTCTTACCAAAATGATCACGATCATCTTGATCTTTACGATCTAATGCACATAACAATAATCTATTGATCATATAACCAAGGAAGAAAGCCTTTCTACTTTCAAAACCTTCCAATTGAGTAATATGAGGTAAGAATTCCTTTTGTAAAATATCTTTAGCGTATTGAATTCTCTTTTCTTTCTTAATACCTAATGCGGTACCACGACGACCAATAAAATCTAAAGCAGTTTCACGATCTTGAATGACGAAACCGTCTTCCACACAAGGTTTCAACATTTCTAACATTTGCCAATCGTTAACATCGTAACAAATATGTTCCAAGATTTCACCATCTGGAATAATACCTAAAGCTCTGAATATAATGACAATTGGAATATCTTGTTTAATGTATGGTAAAGTAGCTTTAATGGTACGAGCAGAACTACCTTCACGACCGTAAAGTTTAACTTGTAAAGTACTAATAAATCTGGAACCCTTTTCCAATGCTGATCTAATTTCTGCCACGTGAGAGATTGGTGATGGAGCAGCTTTCTTAAACACTTGAACAATATTACCTGCAGAACGTTCTTGTGCAATCAAAACTTTTTCTGAACCATTGATAATGAAATAACCACCCATATCGAAAGGACATTCCTTTAGTTTATACAAGTCAGATTCAGTGGCATCACTTAGGTAACAATTCTTAGATCTTAACATAATTGGTAAACGACCAATGAAAACTTTCCCACTTTCACCATCATCTTCAGATTCTTCAGCAATTAATTCATATTTTAAATCTCTACCTGGGACATCGACAGCTTCATAAGTTCTCTTTTTCACATCCACAAATAAACCTGAAGAGTAAGTTAAATTACGTAAACGTGCCTCTTGTGGATATAAAGCATGAGTCACACCATCAGATTCGTTCACCATTGGTTTAGTCACGTAAATTTTACCAAATCCAATTTCATATTTCCTACTAATGTTATCAGCTTCAGTGGTATGTTGAGCTAATTGTTCTAAGATTAAAGTGGAATCCTCTGATATGATATCTTGTAAAGTGTAATCAACAAATTGGTTAAATGAATCTAATTGTTGTGAAACTAAACCTTTCTCACGGAAAAATGATGAAATCACTGTCCATGAATCTTCTGCAGTGATAGGAGCGTTTTCATCTTCAAACCCATATTGATCTTCATCATAGTAATCTTCGTTAGACATAGTTGTTATATTCTATTTTTTCTTCTTTGAGATTTCTTTGTTTGTTGGTATTTATTTTCCTATTGACTCTCCTGGTTATATCAAACTGAAAGCAAACGACAAAAAAAAACTGAGTGTAACTACTGGCAAAGATTGAAAAAAATATAAAGCTAGTATAACTCTCCTATCTAGTTTTTATCCTCCCTAGTTCAACTGTGTCTTCTACATGTTTGTTTAATTTATTCATGCGATTTTTTTTTTTCACTTATGGATCCGCCACCAGTTAGCAAATCGTGCGAAGCGATATTTCGTTTACAACGACACTATATGATAATACATATAATAATAATAATATAATATTGAGAAGAATATATAATAATGATTGATCAGTGTTTCTTATCTGAACAGTTTTTTACTCTCTTCAATGAGATCATCTAAGAAATCGTAGTCCTCAAAATTTGCATTGGCATCTTTAGATGATGTGCTGGTGTTATTGCCACTATTTGGAAAATCATTAGTCTTGAACCAATTCCCAATACCACCCATTATTTGTTCCAAAGAGTCTGACCAAGAATCAATATAGTTGGTAGCCAACCATGTAATATTTTTATTAATTTGCAATAACCATTCTGTGGCAGGCCCCAATAGAAAATTTATTGAAGTACCATTAGTTCTATTACGATAAAATTGTGTAAATAATTGAAATTTGGATACAGGTGTATCAGCATTTTTCATATTTTGTAAAAGTGAAGATAGTATGGTACCTTGTTCTTCAATAAATTTTGTAAATTGTTCTAATAATTCTTTCATAGTGATAAATCCAATACAAGTCATTGCAAATGATGCAAATGGTAAACATGAAACTATTGTACCAATTGAAGATGATTTTAAAGCATAAATGGCCCAATATTTTAATAATAAAGTTTGTAATGACATTTTTTCCACTTGTTGTAATGAATACATCTTAGTGAAAGGTGAACCAACATCTTTAGAAAGATGAATGGTCTCTACTGTAATTTGTAATGGTACAACGACCCATGTAATAAATTGGATAGATTGGAATATCACTCCGGTCATTTCTTTTGTGTATGTTTTTACTTATCTTAAGAATTTGGGGAAGATATTAATGCTTTTTTTTTTGAATTTTTGACTTTTATAATGGGGACTTCAATAAATGAACACAATGAACAAACTGAAGTATAATTTATATTGGAGGGCATATCTTGATGAGAGTGTAAATGTGTAAATACCATTGGGCAATGTTTATTGTATAACTTGGTATAATTGAGTATATTTAGAATAACTGTGGATAAGGGAAACACACAGAGGTTTGATTGAATACACGCAATATCTTAATTATATAAATGACTAATGGTTTAACAATCTGTTGTACTCTCTCAAATTTATTTAATCAAAGAGAACCCCGATTCTCTCTCAAAATTGTTTACATGTACTTGTTGTAAATAAGATAAGATAATAACATGATCCAATGAGAACATGCAAATTAATAGGGGATAAGATCCACTGATGTTTGGTCTTTTCACAGACCATTGATCGAAATGGATTTAAACTTTTACATAAAAATTCACACACATACGATTGAGTTCCCTCATTGGATCAGTTCCATGAAGATAACAAGACCATTTTTACATGACAACTCATAACTACACTCTAACACTCTTAATCACAATATTAAGAAAATTGATTTATTATTTAGTGTAAATTTTAAGGGGAGACATTCTACACCAAAATCACATTGACATCACTAATTGTAAAACAAAAAACTCGGAATTTCTTATCTTGATTACGTGTTCCTCTATATCGAAGGCACGTGACGTCCGCGGGATGCCCGTGCCCAGTCCCGCGGAACTGTTATCCCGAACTGTTATCCCGCGGGACTGGACCCGATTACGTTATCCACGGGATCAGAAACGGGCATACCGCGGAACCAGGGCCTGATTACGTTATCCGCGGGATCAGAAACAAATATTCCGCGGAACCAGAGGGTGATTACGTTATCCGCGGGACACACGTGCACCCACACACCGCACTGTAGCCGCTTCCGTGGAACTTTTTTCTTGTAACAAAGGGGTGATAACGATTCCGCGGAACCACACGGAATGAGAATTAGAGTTGCATTCCGCGGGAAGACAGTCATAGGCGGACCCAAAACGGAAATAAACATGCCGCCCGTACGCGTCTTTCACTGGAACACAAACAAAACGTGCACAGCCTCGTCTCATATTCATTCCATGGAAGAGATTTTCCGCGGAGTCAGGGTTTTTGCTACAAAATTGTATCTATTGTTTTGATTACTTACTCATCCGAAAAAGAAAAAGACAAAACAAATCATCAATGTACCATTCCAGTATATAAGAACTACGTGAAATTTGTATCATGGACACATTTACGTCTTGTCACATTCCTTGACAAAACAATAATAATACATTAACAATGACCGAAAAGCAAGATTTGGAGTCGTATTCTCCATCGGCATCTAGTGCAGGGTCTGCTAATGAACATCCTTATGAAGGTTTCAATCAAGCTGCTGAGAAGAGAATTAGAAACTTGGCTAGAACTATCACTAATCAAAGTGCTAACTCAAAGGGGGATAACAAATCTTTATTCTCTGTTGCTGAAGGTATTAACCCTGTGTTCTCTGATCCACATGAAACTGGGTACGTGGAACAATTAGATCCAGCTTCAGAACAATTTTCATCCGCCGCTTGGGTGAAAAATATGTCTAAATTGGCTACTGGTGATCCAGATTATTACAAACCTTACTCCTTGGGTTGTGTTTGGAAAAACTTATCCGCTTCAGGTGAATCCTCTGATGTCGCTTACCAACCAACAGTTTTCAATATGCCAAAGAAAATCGTACAAGCTGGTTACAGAATGGTTAATCCAATAAAGGAAGAAGATTTATTCCAAATTTTAAAACCAATGGATGGTTATTTAGACCCCGGTGAAGTGATGGTCGTATTAGGTAGACCAGGTTCAGGTTGTACCACTTTCTTAAAATCTATCTCTTCTAACACTCACGGGTTTAAAGTTGGGTCAGATTCAGTGATCTCTTACAGTGGGTTAACTCCAAAGGAAATGAAAAATCATTACAGAGGTGAAGTCGTGTACAGTGCTGAAGCTGACATTCATTTACCACATTTAACAGTTTATCAAACTTTATACACAGCTGCTAGATTAAAGACTCCACAAAATAGAATTAAAGGTGTAGACAGAGATGCCTATGCTAGACATGTTACTGATGTCACTATGGCTACTTATGGTCTATCACACACCAAGAACACCAAGGTTGGTAGTGATTTGGTTAGAGGTGTCTCAGGTGGTGAAAGAAAGCGTGTTTCTATCGCTGAAGTGGCTATCTGTGGTTCTAAATTCCAATGTTGGGATAATGCTACTAGAGGTTTAGATTCTGCCACTGCTTTAGAATTTATTAGAGCTTTAAAGACTCAAGCTACTTTAGCTGATGCTGCTGCCACTGTTGCTATTTACCAATGTTCTCAAGATGCTTACGATTTATTCGATAAAGTCGTGGTCTTAGATGATGGTTACCAAATTTACTTTGGTTCAGGTTTAAAGGCTAAGGCTTATTTCGAAAAGATGGGGTACGTGTCTCCAGATAGACAAACTACTGCTGATTTCTTAACTGCCGTGACTTCTCCTGCTGAAAGAATTATTAACCCAGAATATATTAAGAATGGTATCCCAGTGCCACAAACTCCAAAGGATATGTACGATTATTGGTTAAACTCTCCAGAATACAAAGAATTAATGGCTGAAATTGAAATTAAATTAAATTCTAACCAAGAGGAGAACCGTAATAACATTAAAGATGCTCACATCGCTAAACAATCTAAGAGAGCAAGACCTGCTTCTCCATACACTGTCAGTTATGGTTTACAAGTTAAATATTTATTGACTAGAAATTTCTGGAGATTAAAAAATGATTCTGCCGTTCCATTGTTTATGGTTTTTGGTAATTCCATTATGGCTTTCATCTTAGGTTCTATGTTTTACAAAGTTATGAAACAAGGTGGTACAGGTTCTTTCTATTTCCGTGGTGCTTCTATGTTTTTTGCTATCTTGTTTAATGCCTTCTCATGTTTGTTAGAAATTTTCACACTTTACGAAGCTAGACCAATTACTGAAAAGCATAAGACTTTCTCCTTGTACCATCCAAGTGCTGAAGCCTTTGCATCTATCATCTCTCAATTACCAGTTAAATTTTTGGTGGCCGTTTTTTTCAACATTATCTACTATTTCTTAGTCGATTTCCGTCGTAACGGTGGTGTTTTCTTCTTCTACTTATTGATTAATTGTGTTGCTGTGCTTGCCATGTCTCATCTTTTCAGATTCGTCGGTTCCGTCACTAAGACTTTATCAGAAGCTATGGTTCCCGCCTCTATCTTATTGTTAGGTATGTCCATGTTTACCGGTTTTGCTGTGCCAAAGACCAAAATGTTACGTTGGTCCAAATGGATTTGGTACATTAATCCATTGGCTTACTTATTCGAATCTTTAATGGTCAACGAATTCCATGATGTCAAGTACCCATGTTCTCAATTTGTTCCAGCTGGTCCAGCTTATGCTAACGTTACTGGTACAGGTATTGTTTGTGCTGCTCGTGGTTCCAAACCAGGTTTAGATTACATTCTAGGTGATGATTTCTTAAGAGAATCTTACGAGTACGAACACAAACATAAGTGGAGAGGGTTTGGTATTGGTGTTGGTTACGCTGTTTTCTTCTTTATCGTTTACTTATTCGTTTGTGAATACAATGAAGGTGCTAAGCAAAAGGGTGAAGTCCTGGTTTTCCCACAATCTATCATCAACAGATTAAAGAAAGAAGGTCAATTACAAAGTAAGAAATCATCTGAAGATGATTTGGAAAAGGGTACTACTGCTTCTACCATTAGTGATTCCAAGATGTTAAAGGATACTTCTAGTGAAGAAGATAACTCTGGTGAAATTGGTTTATCTAAATCTGAAGCTATTTTCCACTGGAGAAACTTGTGTTACGATGTTCAAATTAAGGATGAAACTAGACGTATTTTGGATCATGTCGATGGTTGGGTCAAACCTGGTACTTTAACTGCTTTAATGGGTGCTTCTGGTGCTGGTAAGACTACTTTATTGGATTGTTTAGCTGAAAGAGTTACTATGGGTGTTATTACTGGTGATGTTTTAGTCGACGGTATTCCAAGAAATGAATCTTTCCCAAGATCTATTGGTTACTGTCAACAACAAGATTTGCATTTAAAGACTTCTACTGTGAGAGAATCTTTAAGGTTCTCAGCTTACTTACGTCAACCAAAGGATGTTTCAATTGAAGAAAAGAACGCTTATGTTGAAGATGTTATTAAGATTTTGGAAATGGAAAAGTATGCTGATGCTGTTGTTGGTGTTGCTGGTGAAGGTTTGAATGTTGAACAAAGAAAGAGATTAACCATTGGTGTGGAATTAGCTGCTAAACCAAAATTATTAGTCTTTTTGGATGAACCTACTTCTGGTTTAGATTCTCAAACTGCCTGGTCTATTTGTCAATTGATGAGAAAGCTAGCCTCCCATGGTCAAGCTGTTTTGTGTACTATTCATCAACCTTCTGCTATGTTGATGCAAGAATTTGATCGTTTATTATTTTTACAAAGAGGTGGTAAGACTGCTTATTTCGGTGATTTAGGTAAAGGTTGTCAAACTATGATTGACTATTTTGAAAGTCATGGTTCTCACAAATGTCCACCTGATGCTAATCCAGCTGAATGGATGTTAGAAGTTGTCGGTGCTGCTCCAGGTTCTCACGCTAACCAAGATTACCATGAAGTTTGGAGAAATTCTGAACAATTCAAGGCTGTTCATGCTGAATTAGATCGTATGGAAAAGGAATTACCAAGTCATTCTCAACAAAGTGACGAACCATTAACTGAATTTGCCACTGATACTTTCCAACAACTTCGTTTAGTCTCTATCCGTTTATTCCAACAATACTGGAGATCTCCAGAATATATTTGGTCTAAGCTTTTCTTAACTGTCTTTGATGAATTATTCATTGGTTTCACTTTCTTCAAAGCTGGTACTTCTTTACAAGGTTTACAAAATCAAATGTTATCCATTTTCATGTTCACTGTTATTTTCAATCCATTATTACAACAATATCTGCCATCATACATTCAACAAAGAGATTTATATGAAGCTAGAGAACGTCCATCAAGAACATTCACTTGGAAGGCCTTTATTTTTGCTCAAATTATTGTGGAAGCTCCATGGAATTTCTTAGCTGGTACTTTAGCTTACTTCATTTACTACTACCCAGTTGGTTTCTATTCCAATGCTTCTGCTGCTGGTCAATTACATGAAAGAGGTGCTCTATTATGGTTATTCTCCACTGCATTCTTTGTTTACACTGGTTCTTTAGGTTTATTGTGTGTTTCTTTCATGCAAATAGCTGATGTTGCTGCTAATTTGGCTTCTTTATTATTCACCATGTCTTTATCTTTCTGTGGTGTCATGGTTACTCCAAATGCTATGCCAAGATTCTGGATTTTCATGTACAGATGTTCTCCTTTGACTTATTTCATTGACGGTATGTTATCTACAGGTGTTGCTAATGTTCCAGTTGTTTGTTCTAAGAATGAAATGTTACAATTTATCCCAACTAAGGGTTTAACTTGTGCTGAATACATGAAACCATACTTAGAAATGGCTGGTACTGGGTACTTAGCTGATGGAAACGCTACTGATGAATGTAATTTCTGTCAATTCTCTACTACTAATGATTTCTTAGCTACAGTTAAATCATCATACTCACGTAGATGGAGAAATTGGGGTATCTTTATTTGTTACATTGCCATTAACTACATTGGTGCTGTTGTTTTCTACTACTGGGCTAGAGTTCCAAAGAGTTCTAAAGTCAAGAAGGATTAAATTAATAATAGTCATCTTTAATAACTTGTGAATATTCACTATCATTTTATACACTCTTTTATACACATATATACATAGTCACTTTAATATTTTTTTTTTTTAAACTAAAAATAAATTCATTATTTTATAAATATATATTTATTTACTTAATCGGCGGTTAATCTTGTTAAGATATCCACTGTTTCTTCAGGAGATGCAATCCATAAAGTACAACCAGCCAACCTTGCCTTAAAATCATTAGCTGACCCCATTGGTGCAAATTGATCACCTACATGTAAAGTTTGCGCTGGTTCCACTGGGTTTTCAGGAGAATAATATTTTTGCAATACGTGAATACCTAAATTCTTCCCACCAATATCACACCAAACATCGTTACCACCGTCAAAACAACTAAATTGAATTTTCCTTGCTGGTGGATAATTTTCAAGAGTACTTTGTAAAGTTAACACAATTTCTTCTAATTGTTCACGAGCCAATCTTATTACCTGTTCCTCTTGTGTCACTGGGTTTATTCTTTTACCTGGAGAAATCCCAACGGCTCTTTTCTTTCTCATTATAATAGTCTCCGGGGGTAACATTAGTCTTTGCTTTAAAGTTCTTAAAGTCTTTTCAGCAAAATCTAAAGTATCTTTCACATCATTTTCATCCCATTCTTCCATTGTTTGTAAAATCCATTCCTTTCTGTCGATACTATGGAATCCATACGGTTTAATAGTATCATCGGTTTCTTCACCTGTCAAATCTCTTTCGTAGTAACGGAATAAATAATTTGATTCACCCCCCATGACAGTTAAATTACATCTTTGTTCCAATGTCAAACCTGGAGACTCGTAAATTGATTTCAATAACCCATGTAATCTAATTTCATAAGTCGTGGGGTCTTCATAACCGGCAGCAGTGACAATCCCTACAAAAATATTACATTTCAGTAATTTAATGATTAAGGGGATCACTGGACTTTCACCAATTAAAGATCCACCATCTTCATATAAAGTGACATCCCCATCAAATGTAACCAATTTTAATGGTTTACCATTTGGACCCAATTTACGTTGTTTAATGAAATGAAAAATTTGGGCCGTGTTTAAAAGACGTCTTACATCGTTGAAACTGGGAGCAATCATTCTTCTTGCAGAGATTGCCTTCACTGAATCCTCCCACAAGAAAGCCTTTTCAATGGGTAATGGTGTAAAGAAAGTACCAATGGAAGGTACTAATAAATTCAATCTGGACCTTCCGATAGATGATTCATTTAAATATTCTTCATCGTTACATTGATTCCTTTCATCGAACTCAATTTTATTAGTAATTAACAATTCCACATCTTTCAAAATTTCAGCATATTGTGATTTGACTCTTTGTGTAGTGGTTAAATCGTCAGTATCCTCTTCATCGTGCGACACTGCATGCAGGACAAAGGGTGTAGCTAACAAACCCTTCACCCAATCGATGAACTCATCCTTACGGTGACTCTTTAAATGGTATTCCACTCTGTATCTCGACGACATTATTATTTTTTATATCTTAATATTAAGCTGTTTATTGAACTTGCAATTAACTTAAGACTGGGATACCACTTACATCCCTTTATATGGGGCCATATTCTATAGATCCGCAGTAAACAAGAAAAGGGGAAATTTCGAGCCAAAAAAAAAATTAAAAAATTAATTTGATTTCGCCCAGGATCGAACTGGGGACGTTCTGCGTGTTAAGCAGATGCCATAACCGACTAGACCACGAAACCATACTAATTTATGTTTTTGGAGTGTTTTGTTAAGACCCGACCAAGACAAGTGGGTCACGGGGCTTCAAGTAATTTATTCCACTGTCAACCGATAACTGATCACACTAGCTACTACAGCACTCAAAACGGCTTTTTCTAAATTGTGAACTATCTAATAATATTGCCAAACAGGTTCAATGTCTTTTGAATGCTTTGTTATTATGTCTAGTGAGGCATTGCATTTGTTATAGTGTGCTGGAGTCGCGGATAAGACGGAGGTGTGAATGACTGCCTTTAGATACGTGGTACTAGAGCACACTAAATTTCTATTCCAGTTGTCGTCCATACAAAAGAATGAAGATAGTATATATACTATACAAATTAAAACAAGAATCATAAAAGATTTCGTCTTTAACCTGACCTTTTATGCCACTCAATGCAGTGTATCATGTTTAATATAAATCTGCAATACCATCATACAAGGTGTATTTTATAAACCATTAATATGTTGGTAGCTACAATCTTCGACATAATCATCTGATATTATGTTAATTCTTAATATTTTTGCAAAAATTGCAATAAAATGTATTTGATCAGTAAACTGTTCAACATTTCCATTCATATCGGGTCAGTTATGTGCTACACTAGAGGACATTAACCGTTTCAAATAATGACTATTGCAAATGGATATTATACATTTGTCCCTCAATTATTGTGTCTATGTGAAAGACTGACATTTCTCTTCACCAACGCTGGTTCATTCACCACATTCAAGTATTTAGAAAGATCTGTAATTTCTGTACGTTGCAAATTAGGTTTTTCTGATAAAACCCTAGGTTCTGGGGTGGAGTAATCTAAACTAGGTGGTTTTAATTCATTGGATTTTCCTATTTCTTCTTTGTTAGTCTTGTTTATAAAATTTGACAACCTGACATAGTTCCGATTTTGTCTTTCCCTCTCCTCTATCACGATTTTTTGAAATACAGGATCGTTAATCTCTTCGTAAAATAATTTATCTATCTCCTTCCATTTCTTGGGGAGGTCAGTATTATAGAACTTTGATTTTGGTACTGGAAAGTCACCAGGAAGGGGATTATAATACAAATAACAACGCATCAAATGCATCCAGTACATATTAGTATATGACTGTTGTCTAAGCCTTTCTAATTCATCAGTAGAATCATCCAGACGATGATATCGTCTCATGTAACCTTTTTCATTAGCTTCGACATTTTCCTGTTCAGTTGATTTTTGTTTTACCACCAGATCGGTCCTTGAAAGATTGAGGATTGTCATATTTAACAACTACATATGATATATGGCTCCATTTGCAAATGGAAATGTTTCTGTCATATAATTATTAAAAAAAGTCTTCAAAAAGGGACAGCTTATTTTCTCCGCGGAATAAATTGACGTTAAATAGTGTTATAAACTTGTCCTGCGCAGTTTTACTGCGTTCCTTAACTAAGTATGTGTTACATTCTCGGATAAATGGAAAAGAAGGGGAAGATTGGAGTAAAAACTTATCATTTTATTGGAGAAAGAGAATGTGGCAACAGATGCAACACGTCGAAAAAAACGTATAAATAGAGGTGGAATACCTGGTTTGGTTTGGGATTTCTTCTTCTCTGTTGTACACTTTTCTCTTGTATTCTTTTCTCTTTATGCTTTTCTCTTTATTCTTTTCCTACAAGACCAAACACACAATTTCATCTTTAAGAACTATAACTACTTCTACAATATATTATTCATACATGGATTTGACAAACCATAACGCCACTCGTTATGATACAAAATCTCCAAGAACTTCAGGTCCAATATAGTAATAAAGGGTATCTAGCAGCTGAAACAGGCAATGTCACAACCAGATGATTGGACTGCCAAACAATAATGATACGGCCCCAGTAGCTGGTTCCATTGTTTGGCAGTCTAACCACCTGGTTGACATATTTACTGCTTTTGCTGTTAGGTATATTTTATCATAGTGAATCTGAACTAGCTGATGTGACAATCAGATGGCTGGATTGCGAAACAACATTGATACGGCTTCACTAGCTGAATCCGTTGTTTGGCAATCAATCCACTTGGTTGACATATTTACTGCTTCAGCTGTTAGACATCCATCACTGTAGTGCCTCTGAACTAGTTGATGTGGCAGTCAGATGACTGGACTGTAAAACAACATTGATGTGACCCCAGTAGCTGGGATTCGTTGTTCGACAGTCCAGTCATCGAATTGGCATGTCTACTGATTCAGTTGCCATGGATGTATCACAATAGTACCCATTAACTTTATGGACTGTGTTAGCATAGTAATGAACTGGTGTCACAGTTTGCCATATCAATGTACGAATAATTGGTCATAGTATTGGTTCTATTTCTTAAAGATTTTTTTATATGCCAAAATATCTAGTGACTACACATTGTGAAAATATAATCTACTGGGATAATATTGTAGGTAAATTTGCTTCATATAGTCCCAGTAATAGAAGGAATTTTAATGCATTATTTAACATTATCCTACGCAATATTGTGACTACTCTTAATGAAGAGGGTTCTTCAAAATTTACCACGTATTTGGGACGTTCCGCTATTGTATTTGCAACAGTTTCCCAAACGAAAAACTATGTCGGTGAAATATGAGTGAAAAGTATGAATATTGGAGTTGTTAGTTTTTAAATTCTTCATCTATTTTATATATTTTATTATACAGCTTTTAACTTTTTTCTTCTCTACAATTTTTCTATTGGACACCACGGTTTGCACTTAAACTTTTACCAAGTCATGTTAAACCAGTTGGGAAACACTTCCTAATGATATAGTGTATTATATTAGATTAAATTTTACCAAATAACTTATTTTGAACAAAGGAAGTGTCCTTAAAAATCAATTTTTTTCCATGTCATAGATGAACACATATAATAACATAAACTGATAATCAAAACATTATTAACTATAATTATAAATGAATACACTCTTAATAATCATATTAGTAACTACAAGATCACTTGCAAACCCCACACATCACATTGGATAAATCCATCATGACGTCTTCCCCGCTTTGACTCAAGGTACCCTTAATTTTCCCGCATAATAAAAAGGAATTTGTGTCACTTTTCTCGATCCCCTTGTAATTAACATATATAAAGGATATCTGAGAAGATTGAAATGGGTGCAGATTGTTCTCTTGAATAAAACTATTAGAAAAAGATTTAAAGGATGTCGGAAGAGAAAGTTTACAATAGACCTCCAGCACCACCTCCTGCGAAACCGGAGGATACGTATAGTCGTACAGATAATAAGAGTGAAGGTTATAATCCCAATATTTATCAAAGTTCTGGTTCCACACAGGTGCCCACTGTAAGTGAACCAGGTACTTATGAACAGCAAGAGCAGCCAGAGGGACAAGATTTTCAATTTCATCAGGATCAGTACTACAATTTGAATTCAAAGACAAATGGGGCGCCCATTGGATCATTTGAAGACGCATTCCCTCAAGAGAAAAGCTTTAAGTACAATGACTGGCCATTCACGATTTTCTTCATATTGACATGTTGCGCATTCATTGTCATTGCCTCAATTACTTTAAGAGCATGGTCTAGAACTTATTCACAAACAGGTAGTGGGATCTATACAGGTACTAATACAGGAACCCTAAATACTAATTCTGCCATTCTTTTAGTATTTGCATGTGTTATTGCAATGGTGTTTGCCGCATTGGGGATCGTACTTTGCAGGATGTATCCTAAATATTTTATTTATGTGGGGATTATTGCCAATATTATTAGTGGGTTGGGGACAGCAATTATGTATTTTTCCTTACATTATTGGTCTGCTGGTATTGTGTTTTTAGTATTTACATTGTTTGTTGCTTATTGTTACTGGACAATGAGACATAGAATCCCATTAGCAGTAGCGATTCTGAAAACTGTCATTGATGGTATGAAGACTTGTCCACAAACATTATTTATTTCATTTATTGGTACTATCGTTGCGGGTGCATTTGGTCTATTATTTTCAGCAGTAATTGTAGCCACATATATTAAATATGATGATAATGCTTCCAACCCAGGTTGTAGTGTATCTGGTGGTAGTTGTTCTCATGCAAAATTAATTGGGATATTGGTATTAGTGTTTTTCTGTGGATATTACATCACTGAAGTGATTAGAAATATAATTCATACCACTGTATCTGGTGTATTTGGATGTTGGTATTATATGTCAAGATCGGACCAAGGGATGCCCAAATGGCCTGCAATGGGATCGTTCAAGAGAGCAATGACCACCTCTTTTGGTTCAATTTGTTTTGGATCATTAATCGTTTCATTAATTGAAACTTTAAGACAAGTGTTAAATTTAATTAAACAAGGTGTTGTGACAAATTCAAATTTTGGGAATGCCACAAGAATCGTTTTTATGGTTATTGATATGTTTATTGGTTTTTTACAATGGATGGCACAATATTTTAACCATTACGCCTATTCATTTATTGCCCTATATGGGAAACCATACTTAAGATCTGCTAAGGAAACATGGTATATGATTAGAGAAAAGGGATTGGATGCATTAATTAATGATAATCTTGTGAACACCGCTTTGGCATTTTATGCAATGTTCGCTAGTTATATGTCAGCATTATTTGCCTATTTATATTTAAGATTCACTACACCAGGTTATAATTCTTCAGGTGCTTATAATGCACCACTATTGGCATTCTCATTTGTTTTAGCTTTACAAATTTGTAATATCGCCAATGAAGTCATTAGATCGGGCACAGCTACTTTTTTCATTGCATTAGGTAATGATCCAGAAGTGTTCCGTGCTTCATATCCACAAAGATTTGATGAAATATTTAGAGCATACCCAGATGTCTTAAATAAATTAAGCCATCAAAATGTTTAAACTTATTACTATTGTATAGTTGTTTTTTTGCAATATTTTTTATAATGAATAATTCTTTACTATTAAAAACTTACATATATATCTTACTCAATTCTTGAACTGACATTCTTTCTCAAATACCATTCAACAAATGTTCTAATGCTTTCTCTAACTTTTCTATAATTTCTTTCATTCAACCCTTCTAAGACAGATTTACCTAAATTGTCTCTTTCTTTAACGGTCACTTGTCCCAATTGTTCAGTGACTTCATAAATCCAACCACTACATACAGATGAATCACCACCATTAGCTTCAGTGGCTAATCTGAAACATTTAACGATACAACTGATAGCATCTGAATGTGAACTACTCTTAAACACAGTGACTAATCCGCCAAATAATGCAACCACTAATTTATTACCCCTCTTTATAACCACCTCATTAATAATTTGTTGTCTCCACTCATCGGGAACATACTCAATAGACACGGTGGAGATTGGTGGGGTCTTGAACCCCCAAGAGACGATGTCATCTAAACAACGTAAAATGTATACATATGCATCATAGTTTTCTAATTTGTTGACAGTCTCCACAGCTACATCAATAATATTACCTAACAATTCAGTGGATAAGATAAATTCCTTAGGGTAAAACATAATTAAATCTGACACCATAGAAAAGAAATCCATAATAATTTCGTAGTAATTATTTAATTGAACTTTATCCATCTTATTGAAATTTAAGATAAACGTACTACATTGGGATAAAGCAAATTGCCAAACAGCTTCTTTCATCTCTGGTGGTACTGGGAATGAATCATCATCACCGAAAACAACAATGATGGAACCAGAACACCATAAGAACGAACCATACCCTGTAGTAGCATATCCTTGTACTAAAAATTCAGCTACTGACCCCAATATTGGTTGACAGAAAACATGGAATTTTTCAAATAATCTACGTAGGAATTTGGTTACTCTTTCTACAATCACAGTATCCGATATAGCACCCTCATCGATCAATACGACTCTTAACGCGTTCCAGATAGCTTCAATGCAAGGTAATAATGGATCGTTTCCTTGTTGTGGATAATCAAATCTTGGAGTTAATTCTTCAAAAAGGGCATACATTAAATCGATTCTATCAGCTACCAATTTATTATAACCTGCTGAAGATAACTTCCATTGAATCATTAAAGTCTGTATCTTTTCCAAGTTATCGTTCATTAGTTTGGAAAATGGGACAGCAATAGTTTCTATAGGTTGATTGTTAATGACAGCACTCAAACCTTGACACAATTCAAATTGTGATTCAATATCAACTGAAAGGATACCTTGAATGTTAAAATAAAAATCAATCAATTGGTCCATAAATCCACTTAATAATTTAGAACAATCGGAACAAAAATACATTAGGGCATGTGATGAAGCAGTAATGATATCTAAAGTTTGTTTAGAGTCCTGAGAAGCACTATTTTTCACTTGTTCGAACCCATTGAAAATATATTGTAATTGCATTTCCAAAGTTTCTGGATGTTTAGAGGTCCATTCAGTGTAACGACCAAGAACTAAAGTTGCCGCATACCTTATCTTAGGGTGTTCAGGTAAATTACATAATATTTGGAAAATTTCAGGTAAATATTTATTTTCAGTAAGAGAAATTTCTTGTGCCATGGTTCTTAATGAAAATAATGGTGCTTCCAAACTTTGCCAATTGTTTGGTCCCACACCGTTAATAGTATCTTTAATCTTATTCAATGGTTGACTCAATGCATTTGAAGTACCTACGACAGCGGTACAATCCTTTAGTACATCACCCATGTGGTATCTAAATTCTTTAAATTTATCTTCGTTTTCCTTAGATGAGAATGTATCGTCTGGGTATTGCAAGTGAACAATAATACCATTAATTAATTGAATGAAAAGATCTGTGTAAAATTTCTTAGATTCCTGATATCTTGTTAACACCAAATTTTGCTTTAAATTAAACCAAAATGGGAAAGTGTAAGAGACAATATCCAAATCAGGATTTTTACAAGTTAATGCTAATAAAACATTCACAACAGGTAAAAATGCTTGAGGTGATTTAGAAATAAACATCACCCATGCTTCACCTGCTTCCACAAATAGTCTAGTTAACCCTTCTAATATCTCTGCTTCAATTTCATCTTCAACTTTTAGTTTATCAATTGTCAGTAAAGTTGGACATAATTTCGATTGCAATGACATTAATTGTTCAAATAGAGCGACCACTAAATTCTCATTTGGTGAATCTCTACTTTCTCTTAATATGACACAAAGACATTCAACGGCGGCATCAAAAATATCAGGTTCATCTGTACCATTCAACAATGAATCAAAAACCAAAGAAATCAATGGGTCCACAGATAATAATTTTTCAATTGGGAATTCGAAAGCCCAAGATGACAGACAACGTAATACTTGTTCTATTGTGATATCCATGGCGGCATTATTATTACTATTATTATTTCCTTGTGATTTTAATAATTCAGTACACGATATTAAGAAATTCAAAATATCTTCTGCAATAGAATCTACCAATTCATGAATTCTTGATTTATATTCATCCTCAGTTAATGGTACTGATCCAATATCTAATGTTTCTTCTGGTAATATTCTGAAAAAACTCAATAGAGTACCTGGAAATGGGTTTAAATGTGATATGATTTCAGGCACTGGATTTTTCCAATCAATTAATTGAATGGCCAATCTAGCCAATGCAACATTTAACTGAGTGACCACCAATTTATGGGTATGGATGGTAAGTAAATTCAATAATGAATCTTTAAATTGTGGTAAATTACCATCTAATTGAGTTAAATCGTAAGTGACTTTATTTCTTAAAGTTTGAGATGCAAATATTTGTAATTCCAACAATGAAGCATCATTCTTAGATAACACTTCATGACAAAGGTTCCAAGCATCAGTTGATCTTTGAAATTGTTCTAAGAATTGCAAAGCTTTGTTCTTCTCTTCCTTGGATACGTTGGACGATATACATTGCAAAGCATTTTGTACCTGAATCAACTGTTGATTGTCAGACATGATAAGAAATGAGATAGTTCTTTGCTCTTTTATGGTTTCTATCACAGTACAAATTGCTGTACCATTTTATTTTTTTTTTTCATGATTTTTCAATTTAGTTTATTTTCCTTGAAAAATTGAAAAATCAATAAATATGATATATAGAAGATGAGAGACACTTAACCATTGAAAACAGCACTACTATGTCCACCAATAAGCCCAAGACCGTTGTACCACCTATAAACTGTATATTCAATTATCTGCAGCAGCAGACACCAGTGACTATTTGGTTATATGAACAAGTAGGGAGTCGTATAAGAGGTAAAATAAGTGGGTTCGATGAATTTATGAATGTGGTCATTGATGATGCTTTGCAAATACCCGTAGATAAAACCACTGGTCTTGAACAAGTGGAGAAAGGTAAATCTTTAGGTAGAATACTGTTAAAGGGGGATAATATAACATTAATCACGACTGTTGATGAAGAATAGAATAGAATAATAATATTTATATATAGGTTGTATAGTATTTACATGAATATTTTAATATATGTTTTACAAGATATTATTTCTTTGGGATACTATTTCATCGTTAGCCTTTTTCACTTCAGCAGCAAATTCTTTAGCATCATTATTTAAGAATTCTTTAATAGTAGGGATCCCTGGACGGCCATTAATTGAACCAAACAACTCATCACCCAATTTATTTTCAATATTCATCTTTTTAACATTTTCCATAGTGGAACTTCTCCTTATTGGAATCAATTTATCGATCTTATTGAGTAATTGTTCTTCAGTGACAATAAATTCATCAGTGACATAATATAAACCTAATAATCTTTGTAAATTTCTCTCTTTGGCTTTAAATTCTATACAATCTCTATTGAACTTCCTCTTCATTTGTAACAATTCTTTCTCCTCTGGTGTTCTTTGTCTCATTAATGGTTGATTTATCATATGTTCCAATGATGGGATGGTTAAATCTGATGCTTTTTGTTTATTAATTAATTCTAGTTCTTTGGTTCTTTCTAAATCTTGTAATTTTTGCTTTTCCTTAATAAATTTAGCTCTTTTTAATAATCTTTGTTCTTCATTACGTAGTGCTTCACTCAGATAGTTTCTACGTAGTTCTGCTTTGATAAATTTATCCTTTTGTTCCTTAGTTTTCAAATCATTAAATTCCACATTCTTAGTTCTTTGTGGGACAGTTTTCCTAATGACTTCCTCGACATCAATAAATTCTACCTTAGGAGGATACCTACTAGACCCTTTAGGCTCTTTCACTGTATCACAGTACCCAGAACCATTAACACCCTTTGTCGCTGGTTCATTAGCTTTAGCGATCAAATCCGTTTGTCTTATAGTAGGTTTTTTCAATATTGATCTGGTCACGGGCAATATACCAGACTTGAACCCAAATTTTGCAGCACCTTTCCCCATATTGAGTTCTGATATCCTTGTATAATGGAGTTTTACTACCTTTATAAATTAAACTCACTGTTAATTTTCTATGATCCCTCGAATCAGCCGTGCAAAATGACCAGTGACTATTATATGGTTTAAGACAGTATATTTATGGGTAACACAATTGTTAGTTGTTGTATTGATGGGTTATGTAGTGTAATTGGTTTATTAGATGCAACATTTGAGTCTTGTGCTAAGATATTTACACATATATGGTATCTAACTCTCGAAGATTATTATTTTAATATTCGCTACTTGACTGTTTAACATTTTCAAAAGAGGGATTACTAGACAGGTAATTTTTTCATTTATTTGCATATACTGTAAGTGTGAGTTGGTTATTTAGAATAATGAGAATTTTTTGAATTGTTGTTCAGTTTTACTTTTACAATTTGTTACAACGTCTCCATTTTGATATTTTACAAAATACTATTAAATTTTGATAAACATTAAAAACCCTTTACAATAATCACAATTAAAATCAAAATTTACGTTCAAATTGTCAAGATCCGTTACGTTCGTATTGAATAATGCACCCTGTCATGATTCCGAGTCAACAAACTGTCATTTTTTTAATGTCAATGACGCCATATCGTATATATTCAAAATTGCACCCTGGAAATAGATACACTTATATACGTTTCTTTTCTTTTTCATTATATCTTAGGGTTAGCATCTTTCACTTAATATTGCATTGAACGATCCACCCACATGGGGTACTCGAATTAATATTAATTTTGGTAAATCTTCCCATCTTGTTAATTTGCTCATATGAAAGTCCTCAGACAGTAAATCATTCATGAAAAATCCATTTTCCTTTCAATATTATTGGTGGAAAGATTTACCAACTGTACCTTACATGGGTGATGTCATATAACTTAATATAATATAATTCTTTAGTAATCTCCTCTTCATGGTGGAGTTCCCCCTAATTGTTAGTTGTAATCCACTCTCCTCGGAAAATCCCAGAAAAAAGTGATTAATCCAGCATATACGAGATGGACCCCCCTTTGCACCTTGTGACAGTCCTCGTGATCGTCACTGGGACTCACACAAACGGCCGTCTCCATGGCAACCGCACCTGGCCAGTACTCAGAAACCGGTTTTTAGAGAAAGTGCACCTCACTTTCCCAAGACTCTTCTGCGGCTATTTCTGTGCCCAGCCAATTAAAGTGCACCCGTTTTGCCTGGCCCCTGCGGCGTTTTCTGTGGATCTCGTTCTGCCGAGTTCCCATCGTCGAGAAAAAAATAGGAAAAATCTTTTCTTCTTATCCCATTGCCTTGGAAACAGGCAATCGTTAGCCTTCTGTTGAGTAATATATATATAGTTAGGCAAGCTTGCGTTGTTTATATATATGTCAGTCATCAAGTAATCAGCAGTCTCTCGTTTTGTTCATTCCCTTTGATTACAGAAATATATTAAACACAGATTTTAATACCATGGAAAGAGTAAACAAATTTTTTGGGAATCCAGGTCAAAGACCAGCTCTACATCACAGAGCACCTTTAATCCAGCACGGCGCACAAGAGGATATCTTACAGCCGCGAAACTCTAGAGAAACATTAGTGGTTGAAGACGGGAAAGATGATTTAGTGAAGGAGAAAGAGATTGAAACTGAATGTTGTGATGCTTCGTTGAGTGATTCATCCACTCAATACGAGTTGACTAATGTCAACTTGGAGGAAAGCGGGTACATTAACACTTCTACAGGGTTTACTGGGTTACATAAATCCTTAACCGACAGAATTTTGGATCGATGTGTCATTTGGGCTGGTACCCAAATCATGTTTTTCATCATGTGGATCATTTTAATCATTTGGGTCGTCATTGGTGCCGTGTACAACGCTCCCTTCAATTGGCAAGTGGTCATGCAAGATGGTCAATCCATTCAATGTTACGTTTGGGACACTTTATTAATGAGACAACAATTGACTAGTGCTCATGAACAAATTTTAATTACAGCTCAATTACGTTCTAGAATGAGATCTTTTAAAAATTTCTTAACTAGTGGTAGATTTTCCATCGATGATAGAAATGAAGTGTGCACTGTCACTACAGAAAGTGGTCATGTGGATGCTGATGCTATTCAAGGTATCCTTCCAGTGGAAAATTGGTATGATAGATTATCCTCATGGTTTGCTAAGATGATTGGGTCCATCCCATCAATGATTTTATTTTGGAGTGGTATTTTCATTTGGATCGGTTGTGGTGCGTTACCACAAGGTGGTGAAAAATTTAGTGATAATTGGCAATTAGAAATTAACACTGCCACCGCTGTGTCATTGTTGATGTCATCTTTCTTCCTTCAAAATATTAGAGCTAGACACGATTTGTTTAGTTCTAAATTCCTGTTGAAAATTTCTGAAATTGATGAACAAATTGATTTCACTTTAAGAAATCATGTACAAGATTTCACCACTGAAAACCCTGTAATTACCATTGAATCAAAGAAAAGATCTTGGGGTGAAAAATGGATTGATTGGTATGCTGATATCATTGGTACTGGTCTTGGTGTTGTTATTGCCATTGCTGCATTTGCCACATGGATTGGTATTGGTTCCCCATTAAACTGGAGTGACAGTTGGTGGTTAATTATTGGTACTTACACTGGTCTAGTCGGGTTCTTGGATGGGTTTGTCATTAGACAAGTTTATTTCAGAATTGTTGAACATGAGGAGGAAAATTATGGATCAGTCGCTGATGAAGATTTATCTTTATTCCAACAATTAAACATTCATTGCCCTGAAGAATACACGGGTAGAGCTAAACATGCCAACACATTAAATTATAGAGTCTCCAATTGGGTTAACCGTGTTTGTTCCGATCAATGGAGTGTGGTCGCATCCATTGTCATTATCATTGCCTTAATCTGTATTGCATCTGGTATGCTTTGGAGTACTACAGGTCAATTGATTGCCAACACACCCACTATGATTATTGAAGAATTCTTCTTGATCGTGTTAATCCAGGCACATAACTGGGCTGACAGACAGAGAAGAATTGAAATCTCAGCTGCTTTAGCTCGTAGACATATCCTATTATGTTACGTTCAAACCAAATATTCCATTTCTGAATAAATTAATTTATTTAACTTCATTCTATAAGCACATACACACATAGACATAAACATATACATTACATCAATACATATAACTTGTTAATTACTCATTATTAACTGTTCCTCTCATTTCTATATAGTATAAACTCTTCATACATCACGTGCGCCTCTTTAAATAGTACGTAAAAAATTGACCAAATTTAAACCTTTCAAGTTTTGCCACCGCCTTTGAAAGCCTTAAAACAAAGAATCGAACAACCTATATCACTATCCAATGGCTGGTCTATCGTTTGACAATTACCAGAGAAATGCATTCTTAGCTGCCAAATCTCACGGCACTCAACCTAAAGCTACTTCGACAGGTACTACCATTGTCGGTGTGAAATTCAACGGTGGTGTAGTCATTGCTGCTGATACCAGATCCACACAAGGTCCTATTGTGGCAGACAAGAATTGTGCCAAGTTACATCGTCTTTCCCCTCGTATATGGTGTGCTGGTGCCGGTACTGCAGCTGACACTGAAGCTGTTACACAATTGATTGGGTCTAACATCGAATTACATTCTTTATCTACAAAGAGACAACCTCGTGTGGTCACAGCATTACAAATGTTGAAACAACATCTTTTCAAATATCAAGGTCACATTGGTGCGTATTTAATTGTTGCCGGTGTGGATCCAACAGGTGCTCACTTATTTGCCGTACAAGCTCACGGTTCCACAGATGTCGGGTATTACCTATCGTTGGGTTCAGGTTCCTTAGCAGCCATGGCTGTCTTAGAATCTAACTGGAAACAAGATATAACTAAAGAGGAAGCCATTACTTTAGCTTCAGATGCTATCCAAGCAGGTATTTGGAATGATCTGGGTTCAGGTTCTAATGTGGATGTCTGTGTCATGGAAGTGGGTAAAGACGCTGAATATTTGAGAAATTACATAACACCTAACGTAAGAGAAGAGAAACAACAAAGTTATAAATTTGCTAGAGGTAGTACTGCTATATTGAAAGAACAAATTATAAACATTTGTGATATCGATGAAGAAGTAATCGATATAGTAGCATAAAAAAACATTTTACGTATAATACAAACACACAAATTCACACGAACACATATATATTACTCTATTTTCATATATAAATATATGTCTATTATCTTTATAATAACACTTACCAGGTACGTCTTTATCTTATTGTGTGATTATTCACTATTCAAAATAAAACGCGAGTTTTTCATTTCAATATGTCATCTAGGTTCAATAACCCATATCAACTCAATAGGTAGAATAAACCGCCCAGTTCGTTAACATTTAACGCAGTTATAACATTATCAAAACACATTTGAGGTTTTAATCCCCCTCACAAATCGCGTTAACTTCATTATTACAAACGGGTTTATATCATTATACAATAAATACAAATGACGATGGGAACATCCACCGGCGGTGGGTTACAAGGTGAAATAAATCTAGCAATAAGTCATGTCATGGATTTGAAAGTGGTACAGTTGAAAGAACTTTGTAGAGCTATTGCCGTATCTGGTAGTGGTAGGAAAAGTGAATTACAACAACGGATAACAGATTACATTAGAGAATCAATGTCCATGAATCATATCGATCCTTGGAGACCTAAAACTATAATACTACTGATATCCAAGATTTTGGCATCTGAACCAGTGCCCTACTATTTGGAATTATGGACAGATATTAAAACAGGCAAAATATCTAGTCCAATACCATCACAACGACAAAGTCAAAAAGTTACACAATCACCTAATCTGCAGGTACCTTTCAAGACATCACCTTTTTATAATTTATTAAACCTGATACCAGGATCTACCAATTCGTTGAAGAGAGCTGCTGGAAGAGCAATGTCACAAGTAAAATTCTCGTTATCAGCTAATGATTGGAATAAAATACGTCATGAACCGAACAAATATAAACTTTTCCTGTTTTGTTATCCAGTCAATCCATTAGGATCCAGAAATAAAGTATACATAGAGTTCCCTTCACCTAATGAAATAGTATTTAATGGTAAGAAAGTATTGGATAATGTGAAAGGGCTTAAAAATAAAGCGGGTACAGCTAAACCAGCAGATTTAACATCAACTCTTAGACCACAAAATCAAGTCAATTCATTAGATCTGATATATGCATACACTAAATTAGAATATAGTATGTGTTGTTATTTAGTGGAGATAATAACACCAGAACAATTATTAGAACAACAAGTATTGAAACATCCAAGAATATCGCGACAAACTACCTTAGATTATATTAAAAAGACAATGAGTGAAGAAGATGAGGACGAATTAGTTACAACTTCCACCGTGCTAAGTTTACAATGCCCCATTTCATATACAAGAATGAAATTTCCAGCTCAATCTGAACGTTGTAAACATTTACAATGTTTTGATGCTGTATGGTATTTACATTCACAACTTCAAATCCCCACTTGGGAATGCCCAGTGTGTCAAATACCCATTCGATTAGAAGATTTATTGATATCAGAATATGTGGATAATATTTTAAAGAATTCAGATGAAGATACAGAACAAGTGGAATTATCCCCTGACGGTTCATGGACTGCCATAACTGAAGAAGAACAAAATGAACCTTCATCTAAGTCTAAACCCGTGAAACAGGAGATGTCTACTGAAATGGAGGATATTCCTTCCAAACACACTTCGGTTCATCCTGAAGAACATGTTGTAATATCTTTAGACAGTGACGAAGATGAAGAGGAACCATCGATTGATAATACTGTAACGCAACAATCACAAGTTGATCCTATACGGCCACCACAGCAAAACAATAATCCAGTACCTTCGGTATCAAATAGCAATAGTCTTCCTCCAGTTACAAATAATATTACAATACCGACAGCCGATGGTAACGTTTCATTACCATCAGTGACAAGACATAATGAACTACCGCATATATCGAATATTTATGCTGAACCACGAAGGGAATCTCTTCCATCATTATTTGGAGATGTAATCAATGATAACCATAGCGATGATTCTGATGTTCCTTTATCAGAATATACCAGAAAAGAAGCAGCAGAAGCAAATAACTCTGCACTACCTGGAGGATCTTCACCACCTGTATCCATACCGACAGTAGAATCAAGTACTCTGACATCAATTCCGGAACGAACCCTTCCGCCATCACACCCACCTCACCTTCCAGCCATTCAATCATCATCGTTATTGGGATTATCTAGTGCATCTCCTCGATTACCTACACTATTTGCATTTAATCAATCAGGAAATAACCATAATAGTACCTCACCAGAGCAACATCTACCAACCCAGAACAGTCAAGCTCCCCCCATTCCCAATAACGGCCCAAACCTGTTAGGTATGAGCGGGTTACCTCCTCGAATAGACTCATCTTTATTTGCCAGACCACCAAACCTTGGGAACCCATTCTTACAAGGACCAACACATCAAACTAATAACAACGGAACTGTTCCTTCTAGTGTGGCTAGCGATAGTTCTGCTAACAGTGTATCGAGGAAGATCCCAGATAGTGTAAACACTAATAACACTACCATCGACCAAACAAATCAAAACCCTCCTATAATTAATAATTCAAATGGTAATCCTCCTATAATTAATAATACAAATGGTAACCCTCAGAATAATGATATTAATAAAGATGCACAAGCTTCTACACGTCCTTCCAGAAGACAACCATCAGCAATATCTCCATTTATTCCTAGAAAGCATTACCCACCTCCATTAGCTCGTAAGAGACCTCATCCTGATGCCACGGCAAACAACATGGGTGTCAGTTTGAATCCAGTAAATACAGTTCCTAGATTAGGTGAAAATACCAATTCTACAACGGCTAATAATGAGCATGATATTATCGATTTAACGTCTGATTAAAAAAGTAAGAAGAAAAAAAGCATATATTTTTATTATATAATCGTCTAAATTCGTAAATAATCTTTAACAAAAACACATTGTAATTGCTTAGATGTCTATCAATACATCTATTGGAACAATGGGAATTTTGAGTCCATCCAGTCCCAAGTTTCATTGAATCTAAGGTTTTGATTCAAAGCAGAAATTTCTTTAACTTCTTCTGGTGTCAAAGTGACAGCTTCATCCACTTTCAAGTTTTGAACTAATCTTTCCTTATGGGAAGATTTTGGAATGACAGCGACACCTCTTTGAGTGGCCCATCTCAAGATAACTTGAGAAGTGGTCACCTTATGAGCATCAGCAATCTTTTGAATGGTTGGATGTTGGAACAAAGGTGGGGTAGCCTTAGCCAAATCTTGACCACAGTCAACAAATGATTGAGGACCAAATGATGAATAAGCAACAACTTGAATAGTGTTAATTTGACAATATTCAATTAATCTTTCTTGAGTCAAATATGGATGATGTTCAATTTGTAAAGCAGCTGGAGTAATTCTACAATAACGTAAACAATCTTGCACCAAGGACCCACTAAAGTTAGAGATACCAATGGCTCTAATTAGACCTTCATCGTAACATTTTTCCAAAGCACGGTAAGTGTCAATAATTGGAACTTTTTCTTCAGTTAAGATCCCCTTCTTGTCATCTTCTGGACCAGTGTAGAATCCAGGTGGGTATCTTTCTTCAATTGGCACATACTTGAATGCAATTGGGAAATGGATATAGTAAAGATCCAAGTAATCCAATTGCATGTCACTCAAAGTTCTTTGTAAAGCCAATTTCACATGCTTTGGATCGTGGTAAGTGTTCCATAACTTAGAGATGACAAAAAGATCTTCACGTTTCACCAACCCTTCAGCAATGGCCTTCTTAATACCTTGACCAACTTCCACTTCGTTACCGTAATCACAAGCGCCGTCAAATAAACGATAGCCGCTCTTAATAGCTTCGTACACTTGGGAGGCACAGATGTCCTTAGGGATCTTCCAACACCCTAAACCCACCATGGGCATCTTGTTGCCGTTGTTTAAAGTTACAATACTAGCCATTATTTAATTTTATTTGCCTTTGTTGCTGTTGTCTATTACAATGGGGAAAGTTTCTTCCCTCGAGAACTCCAGATTTTTCAGCAGATTTGGCTTCTTTATATAAGACCATAAATATTACAATGTGGCCTTATTTTTTTTAAGGGTCCACGGAGATAAGTAGGCCCGGAGATAAAAAAATAGTATAAAAGGTTATTATTATTTTTTGTATATAAATATATATAAGACATTAGAGCAAGAGTATCATTATAACTTGGCCTTGATTGGTGTGGTGGACAACAATGCGTCTGCTATTTCGTCAGCAGCGATGTTCAAGTAGTAACGCATTCTTTCAGCGTCCAACCCAGATTTGCCCGGTTTATTGACAATATTGATGTGTAACCAGTCCTTGTTCACCATATAGGCTAGACCAAACCCTGCGTCGTTCACTTGAGACCACCCGTACCCGTCAAAACTTTCGGAAGATAATTGGGAAGTGGAGATGTACCAAGTGGAAGAGTATTTAAACAATGGGTCGTTGAACAAAGGTACACTTTCACCTTCTTTCAACATGTTTTTCAACCCAAAGAAATGACGATCAATACCTTGACCATCAGCGGCAGCACCCAAGTATGTAGCATGAGCTTTGGCGGAATCTCTCAAGTATTGAATCTTTGTCTCTAAAGTGACATTTGGATTATCCCAAGATTTAACAAATTTTTCAGATTCAGGTGTTACTGGTCTACCAGCTTCGGTACGACCTTTGAAATATTTTCTTGTGGATGCAGCTTCATATGTGGGTAATTGTTTACCTAAATATTTGTAAACTGCTAATTGAATCACTTGATGAATGTATGCATCAGGTGACATCTTGAATTGTTTAATTAAGTTTTTACCATATCTGTTGTAATGCCAAACTTTCAAATCGTGTTCATTGATTAATTCTTTGAATTTATTTTGAGCATCAGAGATTTTATTTTTAATGGATGGAGTCAATGTGAAGTTTAATTTAGTTGGTTGTAAAGCAGTAGATATGGTGGTAGCAGACACTTGATCAATAAATTCCTTTGGATTCATCTTATTCAATTGTTGACACACTAAAGTGTTCATGAATAAAGTTGGTGTACCATCCATCTTAGAATGTTCACCTAAGAACCCAGATTTACCATTACCAGTGACGAAAAATTGTAATGATTTATCATAAAATCTGTTAATACCATCCCCATGCCAAGTGTTTCTTGATTTTTCTTCTAAAGTGATTGGCTTAGCATTTAGATCCAGACAAAGCATGAAAGAAGCTCTGTGGATCACTTCTAATGATTCCTTGGACATTGGGTCTTGGATCAATTCAGCGTGTACTTGACGCCATTGATCACGAGGCAAAGAGGTCAATGAACCTACACCTGAGTTTGGTAACACATCATGGTTATCCAATTCGTTGACCACGGTGTACAATTGTTTCCAAATAGCGTTTGGTGGTAATGGTACACCTTTATCATCGTGAGTGATCACTTTATAGAAATTACCGTTCAAAGCCACAACCATGAAGTTATTTTCAAATAATGAATAAAACACAGCAGTGTCACTCTTTTCAGTTGGTTTACCTGGGATACGACAACTGTTAAACATTAATTGGAAACTGTTCATACAGAAAGGTGCACCTTTAATCAATTCTGCTGGTAAAGATTCATCTTTCACAGCTTCGATGAATTTCAACACACTGGAGATGATGGCAGTAGATTTCAATAATGGATCATTTTCAATAGCAGCATGAGTGGAAGGTAATGGCTTGTGATTGAAGAAATATGACACGTAGGGGATCACAGGGTCGTCGTATTCCATGTAGGCTTGTGCATCCCACCATTGAGACATCCAATTTCTGTTACCCTTAGCGTAAGCTTGCAATCTTTCTTGCAAGACAGGTCCCATGTTGTTCAACAAATCTTGACACAATTGTTCTTGCTTTTGTAATTGTTGCTCATTAGCATATGGTCTGACAGATTGCAAATATTTAGGTAAAGTGTCAGCCAAATTGGGTACAGGTAAAGAGGGCAAAGTGGATTGCAATTTGAAAGTTTCACCTTGGAAACCTGGTCTCTTTGCCTGGTACACTGCGTTGGCATTCTCAGCGATATAGTTTTCCCCATTACCAGTTTCGAAGGGGATAGCAGTCATGGTCAACATTCTGGAAGTGGAATGTATCGACCTGGCCAAAGTTCTAGTCAAATTAAGAGAAGACCTCACGTATTGATTCTTCATAACAAATTTCAGAAAATTCCAGTCCTGTTTTTCCCTTTGTAAGCTTCTCCACCCTTGTAACAATCGAGAGAAAGAGAGAACGTGTACTTATATATATGTACGATGCTCGGTCGTAGTTTAATCGCCGAATACTCCAATATTCTCCCACAGAGAGTCATCAGTGCAAAAGCTCCATAAACCCGTCGTTGGGGTCACGCACACACTTTTTTACAGAATTTTCTACGTACAAATCCAATCAAAAGAGTCAGTGATATAATAGTGTGTAATCCCGCGGTCCAGCACTCGCACGGAGTGTGTACCTGTCATGATTAGCATGGTTGTATCATCATATGTGTTTGATTCGGCTACGGGGCAAGAATATAGTAATAGTAGTAATATAAATAATGGCATTTGATAAATTTCAGAATTTTCAGTGTTTGGCTAATTGTAGAATCGGTCATTTCAATAAGATCCGCTTGGGGCGACAACGTTTGTCATCATTTTATCAAATTAGTTATTTATCTTAAACTGTCATAGAAATATATAATAATTTAGTTTGTTGTGTTGGGTTATAACATATAGTGCTAAGAGAAGTTTTTCTCATTGAAGAAATTTGCGTGGTTTATATATGAATGTGCTGTGGCCGGGTAACTGCAATTATAGAAATTAGAATTTATTCTTTTAATAAGGATCTGTAAATGGTTAGGGCTAGAGTGGGAACAGAACCAAAGAAATATTGCAAACAGAGAGTATGGTATTGCCCAGTGCGTGTGCGTGGGCGAGAACAGTGCAGCGGCCAGTGGTGGCTGCGGCGTATGCTAGGTGGTGTGGGCTCGGGTGCAGAATGTACAGCCAGGGAGTCGGCGAGGAAGGGATCACCAGTATTAGTCCCAAGATGTTGAAGATCGTGCCCGACACGTCAGATATCGTGGCGTTGGAACAACAGGACGAATTGATCAAGAGAAGAAGGAAATTGGCCAAAGAGATTACCCATTTGAAAAAATGGAAACCTGTTTCACCTGGGTTGAGATGGTTTAGAACCCCCATTTATCCTCATTTGTACAGGGGAAGACCCGTCAGAGAATTAACTGTCGCTAAGAAAAACCATGGGGGCAGAAATAATCAAGGGAGGATCACTGTGAGACATAGAGGTGGTGGACACAAGAGAAGACTTAGAACAGTGGATTTCAATAGATTCAAATCAGGTACACAAGTCGTTGAAAGAATAGAGTATGATCCCGGTAGAACCGCTCATATTGCACTTTTGAAACACCGTGGAACGGGTGAATTGTCGTATATAGTCGCTTCTGACGGTTTAAGAGAAGGTGATTTAGTGGAATCTTTTAGAAGTGGTGTACCACAATACTTGTTAGATCAAATGGGTGGGAAAATTGACCCTGCCATCTTAAGTGTAAAGACAGGTCAAAGAGGTAATTGTTTCCCCATTTCTATGATCCCCATTGGTACAGTGATTCACAATGTGGGGATTACACCAGTGGGTCCTGCTAAATTTTGTAGAGCCGCTGGTACATATGCACGTCTTTTATCTAAATTACCTGAAAAGAAAAGAGCAGTGATTAGATTACAAAGTGGTGAACATCGTTATGTGTCCTTAGAGGCATGTGCCACCATTGGTATAGTATCCAATGTGGAACATCAAAATGCATCTTTGGGTAAAGCCGGTAGATCTCGTTGGTTAGGTCGTAGACCTTCAGTGAGAGGTGTAGCCATGAATAAATGTGATCATCCACATGGTGGTGGTCGTGGTAAATCTAAATCAAATAAATTATCAATGTCACCTTGGGGTCAATTGGCTAAAGGTTACAAGACTCGTAGGGGTAAAAATCAAAATAAGATGAAAGTGAAAGATAGACCAAGAGGTAAACAAAAATAATAACCGTAATATATATTCCTCATGTAAATAATAATTATAATAAAAGTATACTCCTTTTTTCTTTCTATATGATAAATACTTCAATATTATTACTTAGTAAAATACGTATAGTATGTTATTAAAAAATGACATCGTCTTCATTGTCAGCAACCAAATTTTGTACCTCATTGGTTGTTTCCTCTTCTACAGGTTCTTCCTCTTGTTCTTCCTCTTCCACTACTTCTTCACCTGCGGCTTTCTTAGCTTCAATTTCTGCTTTCTTAGCTTCGGCCTCTTCTTGTTTCTTTTGTTCTAATGCTAATCTCTTCAATTTCATTTCAGCATCTAATCTTGCCGTTTCTTGTTGTTTCTTCTCTTGCACTTTCTTTAATCTATAGAATTCTTCTCTATCTAATTCATCTAATTCACTGTTAATGTAAGCAATAGTGTTTTCAGTTCTTGGAATGATAACATGTTCAATGGCATTGACTCTTCTGTTAGTCACTTTAATCACTTCATCCAAAATGATAAATGCTGTCTGCAGTGAGGCTAATTCCACTAATGTTTCAACAGCTTTAGTGTAAATTTCTTTAGCACGTTGCACTTGTTGACCACCACGACCTAAACCAGTCAATTTAAAATCATTAATTGAGGGATCTATATAAGATTCAAATTGAGGTAAATAAACACCACTGACATTCTCTTGACGGGCTCTGATTTTAAATCTACTCTCACCAGAGACGGACTCTTGCACTTGATAACCAACATTTTCACCAGTGGCATATGACACTTCAGCTAATGAGAAAGCAGCAGTTTGCATAACACGCCCCATCTTTTGCTTAGCATCATCAATTCTCTTAGTGATATCACGGAATCTCTTAGTTAATGCCTCAGATTTACGTTTCAACAAGGAATGCCCTTGATTAGCACCTTTTAACTTGGTTTTCATCAACCCTAACGTCATACGTGTGGGGAAAACTTGCTCTCTATTCCCAGACATACTGAACTGTTCTTATTTAAATAGTATGTACTGAATGTATCGAAGGTTGATCCACTTATACCAGTGAAACAAATACCTTATCAAGAAATGTGTCGTTAATTTTACTGCAATTGTTTTATTTTTCTTTTTTTACATTTTTACTGCCGGAGAATATAGTGAAGGGTAACTCTTATTATGTACAAGTGGAATATAAATATATGTATATATACAAAGGTATATGTGATAGTTCTTACTAACGAGACACCCACTCGGTGGTACTCATTTGTGATAGACGACTTAAAGCACGAGCAAATGCAAATTTTTCTTCGTCTAGGGCAAAAATTTGTGATTTTTTGGCAATTTCTTTAGAAAATCCATGTTTACTGACCAATTCATCTTCCGGTTCCACTGTATTTGAATCTTGTTTACCATCATTCTCTTCTGGTTTCAATTCATAATCATTCAATATCTGTTCTGGTTCCACAAATAACGATGTGAAATCTGCTGCACCAGTGGTGGCTAATTTACCATTGCTGTCATACACGGCGTCCAAGAATGTAATAAATCTTCTCACTTGATCTCTCACATAGATGGACAAATATGGTATATCAGTGACAATAAATGCATTAAAATTTTTGGCCATCGTCAAATAATCACCTGCGGCTAATGGTTCTCCACAAAGTTGTTTGAAAGTGAATTGTGCTACTCTTGGTGGAGTACATTTAGGTACTTGGAATTCACGACCCCAAATGGTCAATGGATAATTGGTGAATGTCTTATGTACTGTGTGTTCTGAAGAGGAATCATCTGTATGAGAAGCCTGAGCAAAATATTGATACCATTCATCAATATGCTTCTGTCTAAATATTTTACATTCTCGAGAATTATATTTCAAAGAGTCCTTAGGGTAGTAATACACAGATGATATAGGTCTTGGGATCTTACGGTAATCTGTAGGGGAATTCAAAAAAGTCACTTGAGTTCTGTTTTTAATCAATTCAATACAGGGGATAAATGATTGTCTTTGTACACCATTGATATATAATTCATCTGGGTGTCTATTAGACGTAGCAAAAAGAACCACTCCAAATTCATCAGATAATAATGTAGTCAATAATCTTCTTAAGATCATCGCATCAGCTACATCTGTCACTTGAAATTCATCAAAACATAATACTCTGGCCTTTCTTGCAATCTCTGTGGCCAAATATGGTACAGCATCAATGTCAGCTGAATCAGTACCGGTCAATTCTTGATATTCTTTCACAATTTCATGCGATCTTCTATGGACATCTTGCATAAATTGATGGAAATGAATTCTTCTCTTGGATAAGTGTGGTGGGATAGTTTTATAGAAAAGGTCCATTAACATGGTTTTCCCACATCCGACATCCCCATAAAGGTATATCCCCTGTGGGATATTAGCACCAATTTGAGAGACATCCTCTGTGTCCTTACCAGACTGGTTGAAGGGCCAAACATTTTTCAACAATTTATTCTTCCATCCATTAGTATTCTTAATATGCATAATGGACATTTCTTTCAAATCGGGTGCTTTATAATTTAACAAGTCTTGATGAAATTTACTTAAAGAGCTTATAATGGCTCTCTGATAGGAATCATCTCTTAATTTGCCTATCTTCACTTGTCTATTATACTCCTCTAATGGTTTCAACACTGTACTTTCTGTAGTGGTCGAGTAACACCGAAGTTTCAATGTGGGGTTAGCAATCACACTCCTCCACGGTATTACGAAGGATGGCAACTTATAATAGGATAATACATTCATTTAGCAAATTGAAGGCAGGTCTTAATAGTAACAACCTGGAAATGGTAGCTTATCAAATGTAAATAATAATAAACTTATGTAATGATATATATTTCCCCCTGTTAAATAAAGAAATAATGGAACGTAGATCATTTATACCTGCATATTTATAAAATTAAGTGAAATCACAGAAAGATACGTTTATTCAAGCCTGAAGTTACTTAGATATACACAGTAGTATCAACATTGGTTACGATAGTATTATAATGATACCCGATCCGGATATATTCTTGTTCTCATTGTAGTAAGCCCAATTGATCTTTCTTCAATAAGGCCGATTTTTCAAATAAATAAAGATTATTCCATTTCCAAATGTTCTTTAACAAATTGAAGTGAGAATTACAAACCTTTGGCGGTTAATATGCTAAACACTGAACACGAGGAGTCATTGGTTAACAATATGGTTAGTCTGTCACTGGGTAAAGAGACTACAAACTCGGGAAGCATTCCACAACTGGAGTTTGTGGACGTGACAGATACTTTCAAGAAATTGACTGCTAATTTGAACCCGAAGACTATCATCAAGGATCACATGTTTGACCTGTTCCAGGGAACACATTCGTTAGAGATAAATAATCCTAAATTGGATTCAAGTCTAATTGTATTGACTGAAGATGAGATCAATTTCAATTGTGATTTCGCTTACGGTGACAATGATGATGCCAAATTACACTATGTGACGGCCATTACTGATCGTCTACTGAGATCTGTCATTACTTGGTTAAATGAGTACCAATCATTACCTACCACTCTACTGAGTTGTCGTTACGTAGAACATTTATTGTCTATAAGTTCCAGAACGGTTGCATTCACATCTTTGGAAACAGGGTGTGCTTTATATGACGAAGTATTGAGTAGTTGTATCATTGGTGTATGCTATTTTGCATCATTTGTCAAATCATTGTTAAATAAAGGTGGAGTTTGTGAAGAAGAAGATTTGAATTTCAATTTTATGGGGTTACAAGGATTTGATCGTTTACCAAGCCAAGAAGAAGTGATAGATGCATTAAACAGAAGTATCACCATCGTTTCCAAGTTAGAAAACGAAACTGCATCTCATTTAATTAACATATTGAAAATGACCATTTCATTAGTTTACGTGGAGGACATAATTCGTAAACATGATACTAGAAGTGATCATTTGGATGAACTTATTATGGTAAGTAAATTGTTAGATGAAAACTCTTTAGGAGAACTAGTACCACCACCAGGTTCATTTTCAATGGGGATTCAAAAAAGACTATCAAATCAATTCCCACCAAAGAAATTAGTGGTCCCTACAAGAAATTATTTAGGGTTTGTCACTCTAGCAGAAGATATTAAGACTATATTAAGAGTGGCAGATGTAGAGACAGCAGTGGAAACTTATCAATTTGCCAATTTTTTCAACAAATTGAAACAGAAACATGTATTGGCAAGAGCCATTTTCGGTTCATTTTTAATTAGGGACAATTTAACCATTGTGGGAAAATACTCTTTAGAGGATTTCCTACATTCTCATTTCATGGAATATTCTTTAATGGGGACCAATATCTCTTATGAAATGGAGATGACACCAGGTGTAAGAGATATAATAGATCCAGTGTTACAAGAATGTGGGAATGTCGTATTTGAATGGTACCAAAACACATCACAAAACACATCCAGATACAGACAAGGTTACAATAGACAATTATTGTTATGGGATTCTGTGCAAGCACAATTAGAAAACGTGGAGATCAAATTCATGGAGATGCAAATAAATGATCAAGTGACCAGTAAAACTGGTGCTCCCGGTGTACCATTAATGCCCATTGCATCATGGGTTTTCACTGTAAAGACTTTAGCCATGATCGAATTTACTTTGAAAGGGTTTGATTTGGACGTTTATAAACCATTTGAAGCTTATGATATGTTTTGGTACGTGTATTATTTATGTCATCAATTGGAAGCATGTTTAGTGAAAGTGCATACATTCCTTGTCAATAAGATAGACTCCATCCATTCTATGAAACAAAAGATTAAGAAATTGAAAGCAGGTCCTAAGAAGGACAAATTGAGAGAGGAATATCAACAATTAATGGAGACAGAAATGTCACAATTACAAATAAATAAACAGTTTTTGAATTATTTGATGACCCAATGTAAATTCAATAAATCATTATGTTTATTCCAAGTATTGCAATTTGCCATTTTAAAATCTTATGGTATTATAGATAACATTCCACCATCACATGGTAAATATTCAAACCCTGAATTAATTCATAAATTAAGATTTAAGACTTTCTCATCCATTGGTGTACCTGAGTTACCATCATACCAAGAGTTCCAAGATACATTAGATGGATTTGTCATTAAACAAGACAGAGAGTCACCACTTTTCCAAATGCAATTAGATAAGACTCTTGATTACATGAATAGTGAATTAGACATTGCAGCCACATCATTAAAATCTATTATCAAGGGCATTGAATCCAATGACAAGAATGGTGAAATCTTCACAGGGACAAGATTAGTGAAAGAAGAAGCCTTGGAATATTACAATTTCATGTTAAACTCCGTAGGATCTCTAAGAGAGAATTCTCAATATATATTGAAACAACTGGGGAACAAGACTACATCAACAGATCATTTATGTGTGGAATTAAGCTCTCCTGCTAACACATCTACCTTTTATCCGTTGTTAACTGTTGCGGAAAAGAAGTCCCGCAGCCGTACAATCAACAACAAGTAATAGAACGTATATATACATACCAAGTAACAAGTCATTTAATCATGTAATAATATAACACCATTTGACGTGACTGTTTAAACACATCCGTACATTGTCCGAAAATATTTTTTACGAAAATACATCAAAAAAGTTAATTAAATAATTGATTTATTAAGAAACAAATTTGATAGTGATTAATCCATATCCCAGGCTGTTTAATGGTGATTAGTAATTAGTAACATGGGGTTATAGTTGATCTGACATGATTGTGTAGAAATATGCGTTTCTATAGGTGTATTTTAGTGTTGTACACTGCTGTCTGCCTAGGTTTCAAAATCAGTTAGGCAGGACTACGCGCGGTCTCCAGGCGGACCGAGCCTAAATTTTCTGTGTAGGGTGATTTTGTTCCAGGCAGAGACAGTTGTTGTTCCGGGCCCGCGCGATCGCACTCAGACGGAGCGGATTGACCGCCTCTAGGCGGAGAGACGCTAAACGGGTTTGCATGAAATTAATGGAAAAAACCATAATAGTATTGTTAAAAATACGTTTATTATAGATTGCTTAGTGGAATTGTGCCGTTAAAGGAGAATTAAATCGATATAAAACAATGCCTCCAAAGTTTGACCCAAGTGAAGTTAAATACCTATATCTAAGAGCTGTCGGTGGTGAAGTCGGTGCTTCCGCTGCTTTGGCTCCAAAGATTGGTCCATTAGGTTTATCCCCAAAGAAGGTTGGTGAAGATATTGCTAAGGCCACCAAGCAATACAAGGGTATCAAGGTTACCGTTCAATTGAAGATCCAAAACAGACAAGCTACTGCTTCTGTTGTCCCATCTGCTTCTTCTTTGGTTATTACTGCTTTGAAGGAAGCTCCAAGAGACAGAAAGAAGGATAAGAACATCAAGCACAGTGGTAACGTTGCTTTAGATGAAATTATTGAAATTGCCAGACAAATGAAGGACAAGTCTTTCGGTAGAACTTTGGCTTCCGTCACTAAGGAAATCTTAGGTACTGCTCAATCTGTCGGTTGTCGTGTTGACTTCAAGAACCCTCATGACATCATTGAAGGTATTAACGCTGGTGAAATTGAAATCCCAGAAAACTAAAGTTAATAGAATATTTAATTTTACACTTATTAATTTAATTAATTTTCTTTAAAAAAAAATATAATAAAACACATACAAAAACATTGAATATAAACTATATATATAATCATATAGATACGTTTTGTAACTTTTAAAAAAACACACAATTGTTCTTCGTTAAATTGATAGGGGAGTGAACTCAGTGACTTATTATAAGTCGATATGACACAAAATGTCTCCGACGGCGGTCAGTTTTGAAACATTTCGTTTTCATCGAAATTGAGCTCGCGTGGCGTAATGGCAACGCGTCTGACTTCTAATCAGAAGATTCTGGGTTCGACCCCCAGCGTGAGTGCTCTGTTTCTTTTATTTTTTTTTAATTCTCTCCTTTCAAGCAACATGAATAAGTCACTGTTCATGGCAAAAACGTGAAGTATTTTACTTCCAACAACGTATACATTTGTGGAATAATTAACACCATCATCACATCCACTCAAATATAGTATATTGTAACATATCAGCTTAACCCTAACCACTTATTCCATTGCGGTAACCCGGTTTTTCGTATCGTGTTTTTCCACTTTTCTGATATAAAAAAAGACAACGAAAAACAAATTTAACGTGTTCTCCTTTTACTACGTTTCTTCTTGTTTCCTTTTAAAAGAACCAATGACCTTCCAAGTTTTTAAAAGAATACGATGATATTATTTGCGTTTTAAATCTTACAATTCTTCTCGAGTTTTTATCACTTGAGGTTTTAATGGAGATTGCGGTTCCTGCGCAGAAAATGATCTTGTTACATTCTTACGAATGATTACAGGACGCTATATTAGAAAATTCTGATTCTTTTATCTCATTTGGTGTTTTATTTAGTACTATCTTGTTTTATATTAAGCTTATCCCCGTGCCAGTTTCTTTTTTGATTAGATTGCACGATACAATAAATTCTGTATAATTTGAGATATCGAAGGCACATCCAACGTATTACTTCGTACGATTCGTTATCAGTAAATTGAAATTGCACGGGATTAATTGGAATATGTGGTGCACTCGCTTTTCTCCAAACTTTAATGGGTAAAATCTTATTGTTTATCTCGAACTCCTGTTACCCATTTTCACTATTGTCTTCCCTGCGGGATTACTGTGGGTTTTTTCATAAAATGTTGTGTTTTTTTTTCTTCTTTTTGATGAAAAATTTAAGGAACCCACAGTTTAAAGACACGATAAATATTGATATCTGGAAAAGTTGCTATATCTTTTTGTTTATATATGACACATACCTTGTACCTGAGGTAACTGATATTATACTCATATTTCCTTTCAGCATCTCAGCATTGTATAGTAACTGTTTACCAAACGTATTAAATTAATACAAATGACTGATAGTCGTACTATAAAAGAAAGAAAGAAACAATCAATATCCGAATCAATATCTGTATCGCTGGGGTTACAAGACACAAGAAGAGTATCCGAGACCAACAATGATGCGAGGAACTTGTTACAAGTGTTCCCCAACGATAGCAGTAACTATTTGGGGAGATCATTTGTCAGTGGGTTTATGTCTGTATCACCATCTTTGAGAAGAGGCTCCAAAGGTGATATGAACTCATTACCATTCACTAATCAACAATACAACAAACCGATTCACGAATCACAAAGATTACATAGACAAACTGCTGCATTGGGGGAAGATTTTAGTGAAGATTCACTAGATGAAAGTAATATCACTGAATACATTGATGACCTGGTAGATAATAATGGTAAAAGAACTGCATATATTGATAACAATGATAGAATCGGTACATACACTGATTCTAATTTACTTCATACAATGGATGATATAGAAGAAGTGGAAGATGAAAATACAAGATTACTGTTGACTCCTGCTTCTACTGGATCTGGTGCTGTCTCTGTAATTGACCCCAATGGACTAGCAGATGATTTTTACACCCCACATAGTTATTTCCCAGATGATGATGATAATTTATCATATGGTGAAATGCGTTCTCGTGCATCATCAATTAAAAACAGTAGATCACATCAACGTCCAACACATTATTCTAAATTAGATAATTTGAAAAATATATCTTACGATATAGTAAATTATCTACCTGCATCAATCTTGGGTCTATTATTAAACATTCTAGATGCCATTTCATATGGTATGATTATTTTCCCCATTACAGAACCATTATTTTCACAATTGGGACCCACAGGGTTATCCATGTTTTACATATCCACAATCATATCGCAAACCATTTATTCTAGTGGCTGGTCCAGTTTCCCCTGTGGTGTAGGAAGTGAAATGATTGAAGTGACTCCATTTTTCCATACAATGGCATTATCCATTATGAAAACTTTAGGTGAAGATAGACAAAATGAAATTATTACCACTACCATTTTTTGTTATGTGATTAGTTCAATGTTAACCGGGTTGACATTCTTAGCATTGGGGAAATTAAGATTAGGTAAAATCGTGGGTTTTTTCCCTCGTCATATCTTAATTGGTTGTATTGGTGGTGTGGGTTATTTCCTGTTAATCACTGCTATTGAAGTGTGTACTAGAGCTGCCAAATTCGAATATTCTATCCCATTCTTAACAGAATTGTTCACTGATATGGCTACTTTATGGAAATGGTTGTTACCAGTTTTATTAACTGTAGTCTTGGTGTTCACACAAAAATGTTTCAAGAACTCTCTGGTGTTACCATCATTTTACATTCTAACATTTTTGTTATTTCATTTCCTTGTGGCCATCATTCCAAATTTGTCATTAGATTATTTACGTAATTCAGGTTGGATTTTCCCCATGGCTGCTACAAATACTAGTTGGTACGATCATTATAAATATTTCAATTTGACTGACGTGCATTGGAAATTAGTGTTCAAACAATTACCTACCATGATGGCATTGACATTCTTTGGTATCTTACATGTTCCCATCAATATCCCAGCATTGGCAATGTCTTTACAAATGGATAAATATGATATTGATAAAGAATTAGTGGCTCATGGTTGGTCTAACTTGGTTAGTGGTATGTTTGGTTCCATTCAAAATTATTTGGTTTACACTAATAGTGTTCTTTTCATCCGTGCAGGTGCTGATTCTGCATTTGCTGGCTACATTTTGATTGCGTTGACCATCGTTGTGATGCTTATTGGACCTGTTATTATTTCATTTATCCCAGTGTGTATTGTTGGTTCGTTGATTTTCTTATTAGGTTACGAATTATTGGTAGAAGCACTGTGGGACACTTGGGGTAAGTTGGACAATTTTGAATATATTACTGTAGCCATCATTGTATTTACTATGGGTATCTTTGATTTTGTTTTGGGTATTATTGTCGGTATTTTATTGGCCTGCTTCAAATTCTTAGTGGATAGCAGTAAATTACAAACAATAAGTGGTGAATTTAATGGTCAAATTGCAAAGAGTACTGTTTACAGAGATTTAATTCAATCTAAATTCTTGGATGGAGTGGGGGAACAAATTTACGTGTTAAAATTGCAAAATTTGTTGTTTTTTGGTACCATCATTTCTATTGAAGAAAGAGTTGAAAGATTATTAGAGAAAAGTGAAAATGATTCATCTATTCGTAGAATCAAATATTTGATCTTAGATTTTAAAAACATTAATGCTGATAATATCGATTATTCCGCAGCAGAAGGTTTTAATAGAATTAAGAGGTTTACTCAAACTAAGAGAATTAAATTAATCATTTCCTCTATCAGGGAAAGAGATCAAATTTATAACGTTTTCAATAACGTTGGATTATTAGATGACATTGAATTGTTCAATGATTTGAATAGTGCGTTAGAATGGTGTGAAAATGAATTTTTGTACCAATACAAAGAGTTACGTGAGAAAGCCAAGAAGAAATTGGTTACTATAAACAGTGGTAACAGTAACACTGCTAATCCAAATAGAGGTGCAGTGTATAGAAGTAATCAAGTTGTACCTGTATTGAGTAATAAGCAGCCAGAGTCTAACCATATGTCGTTACCCATCAATACACCTCGTAATCATCAAATGTACTCAGTGGCTCAAAAAATATTCAAGAACGATGAACAAACCGTGACAACATTGAAAAAACAATTGATCACAGAAGAACCTGTATTATCTTTGTTGTTACTAACATTAAAACAATACAGATCATGCATTGTCTCTAAGGACAAAACCGCAAGAGACAACGAAATTCGTCTATGGACTAAATTATGTCCTTATTTCACCAAGAAAACTTTAATTCCAGGAACTACATTATTGCATAGTAATAACATTTTTTTCTTGGTGGAAACTGGTGTTTTGAAAGCTATGTTTTCTTTACCACAAGGTAATGTCTACGAGACCATGTCTACCAGAACTTGTTATGGTAAACTTATCTCTACAGGATGCATGGGAGAGTTGGATTCTCCCACATTATCCATTAAGGCAGAGACAGACTCTATCTTATGGGTTATTGATTATGTGGCATTGGACAAATTGAAATCTGAAGATCCAGGACTATACATTGAACTTGCATTAGTGATCATGTTAATTAAGGATACAAGATATAAAGATTTATTAGGTCATGCACTAATCAGTTCTTAGAGTAAAAAAATTATATTTATTGCATCGATAACAAACAAACACAAACACATATAGATATGTATATTATCCTTTAATAAAAAGAACACTTGTCATCGAACTAATCCTATATACACTAGTACGTCTGGTGATGTTTTGTTAAAATGAAATTTGACTGCACGAAAAAAAAAAAGTAAGATCAACATCAATAGTTTCACATAATAAAGGATTAATATCACGCAAATCGACAATTGCTTTTGTTAACACGGTTGAACAAGAGTACTCAATTGTTGCTTCATATAATATACTTTGCTTTATTTATAGTTTCCTTTATTGATCTATCCGTCCTTCGATTTCAATTGACATTATTACAATTTATCTCCATATCTTTCCCTAAACAATTTGAAAACTATGAGTAATAAGAGTACGACAACCACTGATAGTGATTTTGATGACATTTCATCTTTCTCATCCATTGATTCATACAAACCTGAACCTTTCACAGGTAATTTGGGTGACAATGAAATTGATATCGTAAACAGCCCATTAATTAAGAATGATACAAATATAACACATGATAATACTCATGGTGATTTGGCCTCCAGAGCCAGTTCTATTACACTAAGAAAGAATGATTCTAATGTAACTGGACCACACAGTGATGTTGAAAGAATTGTCACCCATAGCGATATCGAGAGAGTAGCCACACATAATGATGTAGAGAGAGTCGTCACTCAAAATGCATTGAATGATAATGTAGAAACTGTAGAAACATTAGCTGCTAAAGGTTTAGACGGTTCTCAAAGAAGGGTCCCTGATATTAATGCACCTTTAAATTTAACCACTTCACAATTCCCTGAAGAGTATCAAATTGAGACAGATACTGGGTTAGTAAAAATGAAAACTATAGAGACTTTGAGAAGACAAACCTCTAGAGTTTCCTCTAAAACTTCCTCTACACAGAAATTGAGTAAGGTGAACTCTGTCAAGAGTCTTGTATCTGGATTGTCAGAACCACCAAAACAAGTCGGATTGACCAGCGAAAAGTTAAATCAAGCAGTGGAAAAGAATAGAAAAGAACTGGAAAAATACAAGAACCGTAAAGAAAAGAAAGGTGTTAAAGGGTTCTTTGCCAAGATGTTCGATTAACTGTAGTAATGAGGATGTTACGGTTTCTTGATGTATTATTACCCCTTTTGGTTACTATTGCACGTGATTTATGATCCCCACTTTGAAAAATTATTAAACAAAAATTTGGGAAATGTCAACCAAATTAAAACAGGTAATCTTTACTGGTCTATTAATTTTAGTAACAGACAACTATAACATGTGCATTTTACTAGCGACAAGAACACATCCAGACTATGACCTGATACTAATTTCAAATAGAGATGAGTTTTTCGAAAGGAAGACTCATATTACTAGTTGGCACAACGAAAATCATATTCTCTCACCTTATGATATGACTAATGGACTTTACGACCCAATTCATGACGTGTTTGGTACATGGACGGGGGTGAATAGAGATGGGAAATTATCCACTGTTTTGAATTTAAAATTGGACGATGTGACTAAATCTAAGAATGCATTTAAAGTGAAATCTAGGGGTATGATACCTTTTGAATTTCTAAAGCAACATAACGATACTTTAGACCAATGGAGTTCATACGAAAAATTTAAAGAACAATATGAATATTTAGACAAATCAGGAGATTTTAATTTATTTTATGGTGATATAAAACGACAAGAATATAAAATTGTTGATTCAGTGGGGAACACTTTTGATATATTGAACGAAGAGACCGGGATGAATATGGCCATTTCAAATGATATTTATAAACCTTTCCATGATAATGATGTGTTAGAATGGGGGAAAATTAAATTAGCTAAATTGAAATTAGGAGAACTAGTAGAACAAACACAAAATATGACCGAAGAACAATTAATTGCCCAATGTTTCCATTTAGCATCATCATGTTCCCTAGATTGTCGCGGACAAACTGTTGTGAGAGATCCATCTATCACGCAGGAAACCATTTTTGTACCACCTTTAGTATCTTTACCTCAACAAGATGTTGGTTTAACTATGACAGGTGGGAAATATTTTGGTACTAGATCTCAACTTGTTCTCTTAGTGGATAAAAATCGTGAAACTGTGACACTTTCTGAACGTGTATTACATACAACAGATACTGATATTAATGAATTTAACTCTAATAATCCTAAGGAAATGGTTAATTTCAAATTCAATCTTGCATAAATAAAACAAAAATAAAATTCGATTTTATATACATAATTTCTATATATAAATATATTGAAATATGTGTTTTGCATTATATGAGCATTCTTTATTCTAATTTTTATTTTTTTATATTATATTTTTAAAAAGAGATCTATATTTACAAATATTCCACTGTATAACTTGGCAAGGCTTTCTTTTGAGTCTTATTATTTTGATTTGTGAATTTACGATTGGCTTGAGTTGATGGTTTACCTGTCTTGGAATCTATCAGGTACCAAAGTTCGGTATTCTTTTCAGCAATCTTCACCATTTTATCAATGTATGCAGCTAAATTGGTTAATAAGGTCCCATCCAATGCAAATAAACCAATGGAATCTATGACAATAGATACCAGTTGGAATAATTGTGGTGTTATTAAAGAATTATCAGTTTCAACGTCATTATCAATAGTGAATTCAATAAAATTGGTAATATCCACTTTAGGTAATTTCTTCAATTCTTGCTTGATGGAATCCTTTGTGTAATCTTGTAAGATTCTTAAAGATATATCTAATGATAATTCATTGTTCTTAATGGAAAACAATTGAGTTAATAATTCATCTAATGGTAAGTTTGGACATGTAACAATGACTTGTTTGTATAATCTTGGTACTTGTTTAAATTTAGCTAATAATCTTGTGGTTTTCTCTAATGGGAATAATGGATGAGTCAATAAAAATGTTAACACTTTTGGGTATGTAGTGGATTGATCAAAATTATAATTTTGTAAAATTAAATCTGTGACCTTAGACAAAAATTCTTGATCCACAATAAATCTATTATTTTCAGTGTAATATTCAGTGTCAATGTTAAATTCAGAGAAGAAAATCTTATCGAATTTGTTTGCATCCTTAACATTAGCAGTAAGTTTTTCCAAAATTTTGGAATAATCAAATGATGTAGATTTAGCTCCATCAAATAATGGTTTCAATCCAAATGGTGTTTCTTTGTTGGCACCTTTAATGAATTTGGAGAAACCCTTACCTAAAGAATCTTTCAAATTATGACTACCTAATTCCAAATTGATAACACTTAATGATACTGCGTTGGATCCACTACAAGATAACATGATCACAAAGGAACCATCTTCAGCACCGGCTAATAATTTAATCCATTTCTTCTTTTCAAATTGAATGTTAGCAATGACAGAACCGAAAAATAAATCAATTAAATAAATTTCATTACCTGTGGAGAAACAAACTCTGTTATCCCCCACGACAATGAAAGTAGCTGTATCTTCAGTGACAAATGGGATATTAATAGAATGAATTTCATTTAAAGTGGTCAATTCAAAAATTGTGAAATCGTGTGATTTAGCATCGTATTTATAAATCTTATCACGGTAATGTTTTATTTGTATGGTTTCAGATTGTTCTTCAGTGTGTAATGATGTGGTCACACGTAATTCTGTTAAATCTGTTAAATCGTATAATGATGTGGAATCCTTTGTTATTATTAATGCATATTTGGAATCTATAAATTCAACTTGAGTGATATCTTTACATGGGATAGATTTATTGGAAACCAAAGTAGTATCTTTATAATTTCTAATGGACCCATCTTGTAAGACCACTGTAGTGATCATTACACCGTCTTGTTCATTGGATAAACAGTTAATCACTGGACAATCTAAAGCGATCTTAGTGGTTTCGTTCAAATGTAGACAATGAGCATTATTATTAGATTGAGAGGCAAACACGGTGTTGTTGAATGCAGTAATAGTCAAATTGGAAGGGATAGCCACACTTTTGATCAGTTTGGGGGTTGGGTTAACCACGTATTGTGAGATGGAATATTTAGAGATGGCGACATCTAAAGTGTTTGAATTCGAGGATAAATTATGCGATGAGATCAACACTGGAGTTGGGGTGGTGTGTTTGGGCACCGAAGTGATTGTGAACGGTTGGGAGATGGTCGCAGGCATAGCAGATATTCCTATGGGTTGATGATCGATGAGATGAGATGGATGTGTCTGTCTACACTATTAAAAGTGAAAAAAAAATATATATAATATAAAGTCTTCGCATTAAAAAATTTTCCATCGTGATGAATGATAGTCATTGTAAGAAGGACAGGATGACAGAGGTAATGGACAGTGGTAAGCAGTTTAAGCTATTGAAGCAGAGATGTCAGACGTTGCGTGTGGCCATGCGGAAGTTGTTGGAGGAAGAGACAAAACCGCGAGTTTACAGTGTGAAGGATACAGGTGATGTGGAAGGTGATTTATCAGGGGAAGACAATCATCGTGAAGAGTTATTGAATATGACTTTGAGACAATGTGAAGGTGTAGTACGTGTAAGTGATGAGAATCAAGGTGATACTTTAGCTCAACGAACTTATCAGAAAGAATTGGGATTAATACAGAAGAATCAAGTGGAAGGTGAAGATAAATTAGATGCTATGGTGAAGAATTTGAACCAAATGAGTAAGAAACGGTACTCTGTGAAGAAAAATAAATTAGCACGTCAACGTGGATCTGTCGATGATGCATTTATCAATGATAAAAACAAACAATTTAATGCAAAATTGCAAAGGGAACGTAAATAAGTAATGATATATTCAAATTAATAATAAACAAAATGTACAAAAATAATAATAATATAAAGAAATTAGTCTATTGATACACTACTTCCTCCTCTGTAGCATAAGAATACAATGAGTTAGCTTCGACTCTGTGATGAGCAGCTCTCTCGGCTTCTTGCTTTGCGTTAGCAGCTGCTCTTTTAGCTTCAGATGCATCAGATTCAGCTTTCACTCTTTCCTTCTCAGCTTCAGTTCTTGCCTGTGTAGCTGCAGCAGCTCTCTTTTCAGCTTCTTCCACTTTTTGTTGTGCCTCTTGTCTGTCTTGTTCAGCTTTCAATTTAGCTTCAGCTTCAGAATCAGCTCTTTCAGCTTCCTTTTGAGCTTTGGATTCAGCTTCATCTCTTGCTTTTTGTAAATCAGCTAATTCTTGTTTAGCCTTCTCTTCAGCGTCTAATTTTTCAGATTCAATCTTAGCCTTTTCCTCTGCAACCAAGTTAGCTTGCTTTTCAGCTTCCTCAGTTTTCTCCTGGGCTTCTTGTAATTTAGCTTCGTAATCTAATTTCAATTGTTCCAATTCATTGTTATGTTCTTCGGACAATTCCTTTAATTTATTATCAAGTTCTGTGTCCTTTTCAACCAATTTATTTTCATACATTAAGGTGCTTGCATTTAATTTATCATTCCATTCTTTCTCCTTACGTTGTCTTTCCAATTCCATTTCATTGGTAATAGTGACTAATTTCAATTTTTCACTAGTAATTTCTTGCTTGATTAAAGCCAATGTAGATAATTTGGATTGAATGGTTTCATCCACATTAGTCAATTCTTTGGATTTTTCATGTGTACCAGTTTGTAAATCTTCCAAATCACCTTCTTTGGATTGTTTCAATTGTTGTGCTTGATCAATTTCATTTTCCAATTCAGCTTTCTTCACGTTTAATTGTTCAATTTCATTATTTAAATGATCTTGTCTTATATTAACTTGAGTCAATTTAAATAATTGAGCATCTAATCTTCTTGAAATCTCGGTCAAGTTCAACATGACACCACCGTAGTCTTGTGTCACGTCATCCTTTTGCAAAGTCAATTTATTGACTTCTTCTTGTAACAAAGTTTGTTTCTCCATGGCGAATTTCAAATCATTTAATTTTTGTAATTTAATTAATTCAGTGTCTTTCAAAACATGGAATTTATCACCTGTGAATTGTGCGTTGGTATCGAAAATAGCTTTAATCTTGGCATTTTCAATAATTTCACTCTTGGCTAATTTATCTAATTTCAATTCATTCATCTTAGCCACAATTTCCAATTTTTCTTGATTGATCTTGTCAAATTTGTCATTGTAAGAGGCCAATTTCCTCTTGTACTTGGCATCTGAGTCTCTTTGCCATTGATTGACTTTGGCTAATTGTACTTTATTATCGTATTGAACTTTATCATAGATAGCTCTAGACACGTGACCGTAGCCATCAATAATGACAATATTTTCACGATTCTCGGGGGTAGCATGTGGGTGATCCAACACAGTGTCTTCACTGGTATAAACTTTGGGAGCTAACATTGGATCCAAAGGTTTTTGCCATTTAATTTGATTTTGTAAAGCCATATCCTGAGCATCCACAAATTCATTAGCTTGAATAGTTTCATAACCGGCAGAATAATTGTATTCAGGTACTTCTTCTTCGACTGGTTCAATGTAATGAGGTACAATACCACTTTCATCTTCTTGAGGTTCATCGACAGACAATTGTTCATCATCTGCCACCTCTGCCTTGGGCATAGCTTGAGCGTCGACTAAATATTCATTTTCAATTGGATCTTTAGAGATAATAATTTCCTCCTCTTTCTTTTCCACAGGTGGAACGAAATCGTAATCAATGGCAAAATTATTAACTTTACTACGTGGTGGAGCTTCCTCTTCCACTTTCTCTTCGACTGGTTTACGTTTTTGCTTTTCCAAAGTGGCAGCTCTCTTATCAACAATTCTTTGAGACGCTTTCAATCCTTTCAATGCATCTTCTTGTTCTTTCAATTTCTTCAATTCCAATTCTTGTCTTACTTCATTTTCTTGTAAATAAGTGGGGAAGGCAATATCTTTGACTCTCTTATCAGAGTCATTTAAATGTTTAAACCCTAATTCCTTTGTTGTCTTGGAAGTGTACGTCGAAGTAGCACTTGTAGTGGGGAATTTCTTTGTCCTCTCGACTTGCAAAAATTTTTTTTGGTATTTACTCATATTAGATCTGAAGGGAGACACGTAGTCAGTGTTATCTTTCGAGACAGTCTTGGTCAAGAAATGTGATTTTGTGGTGACTACGCCCGTGGGGCCGGCCACTGAGCTTGTCTCTGATTCACTGATCAGTCTGTTGAAGGTGTCCGCAGTGGAGTTGGAACGTGTTCTGTGCATGGCGGTGTTGTCTTGGGGTCTGTTTACGGTCAAGACTGTATCTAAAACTCACCCTATTATATACTCGGGGGAATTCTCGGGGCAAAACGCGGGGCAATTGGAAGCCGGGTAAGTCTTGCGTATGGGACAGAGTAGTGTGAGTATGGGCCAGTGTAGTGTGAGTATTGGCCAGTATAGCACGTGTAATGGCCACTATGTATAGTATGAGTAGTGGCGTGTGTCAAGTGTGGGTATGAAGCGACTGTACAACACTGCACACTGCAATACACGCTGTGCAAGATCATATGAATTCCACTGCGGTGTCTTCCGCTGAGACACAGATGAGCACCGCAGTGGAAACCACCTCACAGTGGGAGACACACGTACGCAACACACTCCCAACATCACTCACCCACGTCACCGTCAGCGGCAACTCTTAGCACACTACGAACACCACCTTGTATAGGGGCACGCCTGTCAGTCACGCCCGACGACAGCCGCACCACGAGAACATGACAAATCAATTCGCACTGGAAATTACAGAGAGAAGTACACTGTAGTAAAAACAGAGAGAGAATTACAGAGGGAGAAAACAGAGCAACAAACACAGTGAAACAACACAGTAAAACACCGCAGTGACAATTTCGCACTCAACAAATCCGCATCACCCCCCACGGCAGCCCCTTGTTTGCCCGATCGGGAACATAGGGGCCGCTGTCCGGATCGGGTAAGCACACACCGCCCGGCTTTGTTTGGGCACTACCGCATTAGGACACACGCACTCCACTCTTGTACGCGGCTTTCTTCGCCCGCGGCCCACACCGCTTTGTTTACACCCCGGCCCAAAGAGGTAACGCCCCCGTCCGCATCGGGAAACCGCTGCTGCCGCATCCGGACCACTCGCCTCGAGCCGTTTCCGTTCCAGTCGGATCTCCCCAGGGAGAGAATTTTCACCCTCTTTCGCACAGAAGTTATCGCACCACATGCAAAAACTCCCTCAATGGCTCTCTCCTTTAATTGTCGCAACTTTGTATATAAACCCTGGCTCATTTCTGTCCCCCCGTTTTGTCGTCTTGCTTTTCTGTTCTTACTCCTTCCTTTGTATATCCCCAACAATCACATTCAATCAATCAAATATGCTAGGTGTCGCCGATAATTTATTACGTATAGTGAACTTCGTGTTCTTAATCATTTGTATCGCTATGGTTTCTGCATTAATTAACACACAAGAACATCATGTCAGCAGGGTAAACTACTGTATGTTTGCCGCTGCCTACGGTATATTCACTGACTCCCTATACGGTATCTTTGCCAATTTCTTCCAACCTTTGGCTTGGCCATTCGTTCTATTCACTTTGGATTTCTTAAATTTCGCATTCACTTTCACCGCTGGTACAGTGATGGCCGTCGGTATTAGAGCTCATTCTTGTAAGAATGACAGTTATAACAAGAAAAATTCCATTATTCAAGGTTCCAGAAACAGATGTAGAGAAGCTCAAACTTCTATTGCATTCTTCTACTTCTCTTGTGCTATCTTCTTAGCTAAGATGATCATGTCCGCTATTAACATGTTCCAAAATGGTGCCTTCTCCACTGGTTCTAAATTCTACGGTAGAAGAAGACACGGTAACGCTGAAGTTGGTGTTCCATCCATTTCTCAAGTATAAGCAAGTTTACTCTTTTAACCTTTCTTCAATACCACTTTTCTATTTCTTTTAAATATATTTTATCTTTTTAACTTCTATACCTTTTTTAATAATAATTATTCACTATATTAAAACTTTATTACAAATATTTACAGTATTACAAAAAATTATCTACCCAAATTGATTAACAAACTGTTTGGGGTGCCATCGTTGCCCGTCTTGCCCTCCCCCCGGGCACTGGGCAAATACGTAACGTTATTGGAACGGGACAAAGTCTTGGCAATATCTTTCGAAGCTTCCAATCTTCTAATTAACAAAAGACCATCCCCGACTTTGGCCAATGCCTTGGAAATGGCTTCGGCGGACTCGGCTTCACCCTCGGCACGAATCACTGATGCTTGTCTCTCTTGTTCTGCCTTTTCCACAAGGAATTTGGCCCTCTCTGCATCTTGTTGAGCAATTTGCTTTTGTTCCACAGCTTTAGTAAACTCGGGACCAAATGTCATGTGCGTAATGGAAACATCCTCCAGGCGAATACCAAATTCACCAGCACGAGTAGATAACTCTTTACGGATCCTCTGTGAAACAATCTCTCTTTGAGTAATTAATTCAGCAGCATCAAATTGGGCAACAATACTTTTCAAAACTTCATTACCAATCGAGGGCAACACCCTTTCATCGTAATCTAACCCCAAATTTTGATATATCTTAGGTAATGCCATCACGTCGGGACGATGCAAGACTCTCAAAGTCAATGAAACCATTTGTAAATCTTTGGTACCAGTGTTCGTGGCAATACTCTTGGGCTTGGTACGAACATCAAAGATAACCGCTTTTTGTAACCAGGGCACTAAGAAATGTGTACCTTCACCAATAACTTGTTTCTTCACACCAGTGATTCTATCAAATATAACACCACGAGAACCACCTTTCACATCATACATAGCATAATCTGCCGCAGTGATCAGCACACCCACGGGGATAGCCAACTTGGTAATTAAATTAATGACTTTGGTACTGCTCATGTCGTTCTACTCTCTCTTGCTTTGTTGTTTGCCCCTTTGATATTTTTTCAATTACTTTAAAATAAATATATATCACCACTATGCAATAGGACAAACTCAAATGAACAGATTAATTAAAGAGTATCGTAACTTGGTAAAGAACCCGCATACCCTGCATGACTTGGGGATTACATTACTCCAACCACTGGACCCCGAGGACCTATTCCATTGGCATGCTACGATACAGGGCCCCTCGGAATCACCTTACAACACACATTCTTTCCAATTAGACATCCAAATACCCCAGCAGTACCCTGTCTTACCACCCAAAGTGAAATTCACACCAAAGAGTATGCCCCATGCCAATGTGGATTGGCTCACAGGTGAAATTTGCTTAGATACTTTGACCCCTGATGCTTGGCAACCAGTGTTTAATTTACAATACACAGTACAAGCCATTCTACGTTTATTGCAAGAACCCAATGGAGACTCCCCCTTGAATTTGGAATTGGGAGCGCTTGTAAGAGCAGGAGATCACACCGCTTACCACGGGTTATGTCAATATTGGCTTCATCATACCGGTTGACCCGGACATCATACTCATCGCATATTTCACTTTTTTCAACATTAAATATATATATACCTTTGTATTAACGTATATATACATACAAACCCAATAGCATAAACACAATATGGCCTGGCAATGGGATGATAGAATGGAGGCAAGGGTATACATTGCCCAAGAGTTTGACATGTTCAGACACAAAGGCGATTACCCTGTAAGTTTGGTGAACGTAATGATTGCAGTGATGTTTGGTACCAAGTCAGGAAATCAAGTGTTACAAATATTGGCCTATCCAGATCAATTTGATGAGGTGAAACAATATAAAGTTTGGTTAGAGGAAAATAAAAATGAACCCACTTTGCAAAGGTTACATGACTCCTGGGAATATGACAGTGAAAGGTTTTTACTTATTTTCTTAAGATATTTATTGAAACATGATAATTGGGATTTAAAAATTGAGCAATACAATACAATTCAATACAAACAGTACTTAGAGGTCTTGTTTGTTAACAGATGGATACGAGTGTCATACGTTGCCAATGAAAAATATAATTTATTAATAGATTTTATTATGACTTTTAAACCACTGTGTGATGCCATTGTAAAACGTGCATTGGGGATGATTTCATTTGCTGGGAATATTAGAGAATTTGAATTGGAACCTGAATTTTATGGTAGAACGTATTGGTACACTTTAAATGACCCCATTGATAAAAAACCTTTATTTATAGAATTATGCAAAAGAGTGGCAAATAATCGTTATGATAGAAGATTCACTGCCATTAAAAATGTCGAACACATGTATGGTAAAATATTATCTTTCCTCACGTTAAAGAATGAAGATGATGATAACAAAAATACATCGTACCAACAATTATCCAATGATGAACACGTTTATAAATTTGATTTGGATCAACAACAGAAAAATGATTTCCTTTGGCAATCTGATATGAGACATGATATATTGGCATCTGTACTCGATATAAAGGACATTCGAGTAATCTTCCTGTTCAAGACTATCACTACATTGGTAGATCCCTTAACACAACCTACACCAAATGACAAATACGTAATATCATTAGACTTATTGTATCAATTACTACTCGGGTTGATTTATGATCCAATTATATCAGAGGATAGAACTGATGTGAATTGGACATTTACCATTTGTTTCCATATGCAAAAAATATTAACACAATCTATGCTAAGATTAAATTTTTACGATTACGATACACTCATATCAGTGACCAATGAGAAGGATTGGCAAAATCATTTAAATAAATGGTTACCTCATGGATTAAACACACAGGATTTGGAACTGATATACATGGTAGATATCATGGCAGTGTACACTATTTATAAATTATATTCACATTTACCCATACAATTAAATCCATTCTTATCCACATTGATATCATTATGGAAAAATTTGTCTTGTGTTATCCTTCTTGGGTTGGAAATAGATAGAATGGAGGAGGCTAATAAGACTTTTGAAACTCCTCTCTTGGTGAGAGCCACTATTCGTGGTGCCGCTGCACTGCGATCTGTGGTGGCTACGATTTTAAACAGTCATGTAGATCATAACGAACACGATTTTAAACATGAACCGTTGAACACTTTCATGTCTCCTCATGGTCGTAAACTATGTCAAGGTGCATTGTATGCTGATCTAAGATCACATGCATCTGCGATGTTATCCCTTGGGGTCGAATTGGAAGATGTTACAAACCTGTTGGCTGATTTACAAGCAGGTGATAGATTTGATGAAGATATTAGATATATGTTTGAATACGAATATGAAGATTATAACCCAACAGGTGAAACAAATGATAATGATGCAGATGCTGAACCTAAAGAAGAGTCTGAATCGAATGGGTATGGCATTTATCAACAACGTAGGTGTAATTGTATTTTTGAAGATGACAAATTGATAGGTGGTGATGATAATGATGCAGAAGGAGACGATCATAAAATTGTAACAAAGGAAAATGGTACATCGTCTCATACAAACAATGGATCAAATGTACCATTTGGTGTAAGATCCAAGGCATCTTTTGAATTTGATTACAGTGGTAAAGATTGGAGAGACGTTCCTAGAGCTTTAAATTTATATTATACCCCTTCATATTCCTTTATGGAATCACCACTGTTAGATACAGTTTTTTCATTAACTTTGAAAGCCACTTCAGAGAAATTGACACATGATGAATCAATAACATTATTACAATCGGTTGCGTCATGTGTTAAAGATGAACAAGAGAAAATGCTTTTAGAAAAACCGACAACAAAAGCCATTGAAGAAGAAAATAGTGATGAAGTGAAAATAGTCACACCAGATGATGTTTACGAAATTTGGTGTGAAGAATCAGCTTTTGAAAGAATGTTATATTTAAATCAAGAACTCGCCTGGAGGTTAATGGATGAAATGTTAATGTGTACAGGTTATCGTAGAGTATTGATTTGGTTTATTACGCATATGGAATTAAATCATTCTTTAATTCATTACATTTTTGAATTAGCTATGGGATTACGTGGTCAATTTTTACCTGCAGATATTAAATTACAAGACATGAAGAAAGTTTTATTACATGATTTATTAATGAATAAAACCGAAGTGAAAGAGAATGATAATAAATTACCTTTCTCTAGACAAGGTACTTTAGTGTTATCTGAGATGGAAACACAAATGTTATTACAAGAATTTTTCACTAATGCAGCTATATATTTCTCATTAAATCAATTGAATGAAACGGCAAATGAAACGTCTGATGTTTCGTTGTATACCATTGGGTTGGTTAAATTGATTTGTTTTATGGTGACTACATTAATGGAGAATGATAAATTTGATTTTAGTAAATCTGAATGTACTTTTGAATTACAAACTCTATTGATGAATTGGATTGGAATTATCCCTGAGGCACAAGAACTTTTCTTTACTTTAAAATCTCAAGTCGGTGAAGAAGATGATGACAGTGATGATAAAGAAGGCGGATCCACAGATGATAATGATACCCAGGATGGCACTACTTTACATGATGTTTCTGATGATGATGACGTTTCTAATTTTAACAAAAAATTTATTAATTTATTACCACCTGTGATAAAGGGTAAACCAGAGAATCCTGCTATTGCCACATTAAGAAATTTTATGAAACGAAATTCATTTATCAGAGAAGTACCAGTGATTCATTCTAAGATAATTGTGACAGGTGACAAGATATTACCGTTAAACAAACAAGATAATGCTATTTCGTTACGAGATTATTTAACCAATTATGATAATTTACAACATGAAGAGAATGAGAAGAAAGGGAAACATTCATGGTAGTCATTTTATATAAGCAAATATATATATATATATATTATTATTATTATTGTAACATTTTTTCAATGTCAGGTTTTATATCTTCGGGACTAGTCATTGATGAGTATCTGTTAACCACGTTACCTTGGCCATCCACTAGGAATTTTTCAAAATTCCATTTAATTGTCTTTAACCCTAGTGCTCCACTTTTTTCACCTTTCAAGAATTTATACACTGGATCTGTATCGGCACCATTAACGTTTATCTTGTCCATAATGGGGAAAGTGACATTATATTTCTCTTTGACAAATTGTGCAATCTCTTCATTAGTACCAGATTCTTGTTTACCAAATTGATTACAGGGAAACCCCAAGATGGTAAACCCTCTATCTTTGTACTCGTTATACAATTTTTCCAAGGGTTCGTACTGCTTAGTGAACCCACATTTCGATGCAACGTTAACCAACAACACGGTCTTGCCCTTTAACGTATCAAATTTGAATGGTTGGCCCCTTATATCCTTTGTCACTAAACTGTGGAAGGAGGACATAGCTCTTGTAAATCTTAACCGGTTTAACATCGTTTGTTATTTGATTTGGTTTTGAAGGGAAGAGTTGTATCCTTTAAAGTATTTATATAGTTCGCGATGTCTTTATTGCACGTCCAATCAAGTTGAAACAATCCCAAAAAACAAAGAATTGACGTGGTGGATACTTTATTGGGTGTTATTGAACCACCAATTAGTATGACTTCTACCCTTGTTGCTATGGTAATGGCAGTTCCTTATATATTGTTAAGGCATCGCTTATTATTACTGTAACGTTACCCGGTTTTGTACTGAATATTAATTCGGTGGCAAAGAATATAATAAAGTGTTAAACATACTATTCACTAAGAAGAAGAACAAACAGACAGATCAATTGACTTGAATTAACCACAGCAAATATGGGTTCCAGAAGATACGATTCAAGAACTACTATTTTTTCTCCAGAAGGGCGTCTTTACCAAGTGGAATACGCTTTAGAATCCATTTCCCATGCGGGTACTGCCATTGGGATCATGGCCAAAGATGGTATTGTCTTGGCTGCTGAAAGAAAGGTCACCAGTACGTTGTTAGAACAAGACACCTCTACCGAGAAGTTATACAAATTGAACGATAAGATAACTGTGGCAGTGGCAGGTTTGACCGCTGATGCTGAAATCCTTATAAATACCGCTAGAGTGTATGCTCAAGAATATTTACAATCATATAATGAAGAAATCCCAGTGGAGATGTTGGTGAGAAGGATGAGTGATATAAAGCAAGGTTACACACAACATGGTGGGTTAAGACCATTTGGTGTTTCATTTATCTATGCTGGGTTCGATGACAGATACGGATACCAATTGTATACATCAAATCCTTCAGGTAACTATACAGGTTGGAAAGCCATCAGTGTAGGGGCTAACACTTCTGCTGCACAAACTTTATTACAAATGGATTACAAAGAGGAAATGACTTTAGACGAAGCTATGGAATTAGCTTTGAAAACATTGTCTAAGACCACGGATAGTAGTGCATTGACTTATGACAGATTAGAATTTGCCACTATCAAGAAGGGAACAAACGATGACAACATATATCAAAAGATTTTCAAACCAAATGAAATCAAATCATTGTTGGTGAAAACTGGTATCACCAAGAAAGAGGATACTAATGATGACGATGACACTGAAATGAAACTATGATAGAGATGAAGGGGCTGTTAAAGCAAAACAACATATATATTTAATATCACATAACTCATTTTATAATACATTAACAATATCTCTCTATCTTCGAACTTTATAAACGAAAATAATGAAAAATAAATTAAGAACATTCTTATCATTGAATATTAAGATCTTAAAGAAAAATATATCAAGATCAAGATGTCAAATTCATTGATTAATCGTTCATTGGCTACAGTGAGAACTGAATTGGATTTTTTATTAGAGAGTGAAGTTATCTCGAAGGAAGTGTATGATGAATTCAATAGGAACTTACCTGTCAAATGGACTGGTAAACCTCAAAACGATACCACAAGAGCCACTGAATATTTAGAAGTCATCTTCCCCTTCAAACCACAACAAGAAGGTGATTTGACATTAGAAGTGGGTGATAAAGTAGAAGTCATTGAGAAATTATCCCCAGATTGGTACAGAGGTAAACACAATGGTGTTACTGGTACATTCCCAGCCAATTATGTGAAACCGGCATTCAGCAACAGTGGAGTTACTCAAGAAAAACCCACTGGAGGAAGACCAGCACCACAACCTACAATGATGGATTGTAATATGTTTGCAGATTTACCCCCGCAATCATTCTCTACACAACAATTTGTCCCACCTTATGTCCCACCGCCTACAGGTGTACCTGTCCAGGCATCTATGTATTACGATCCTCAACAACAACAACGTGAGGAACAACAGAAGAAAGAGGAGGAGCAAAGACGTGAAGAGCAAAAGAAAAGGGAGGAAGAACAAAGAAGACAAGAAGAACAGAGACGTGAGGAGCAACAAAGACGTGAAGAACAGCAAAGACGTGATGAACAACAAAGACGTGAAGAGCAACAGAGACGTGAAGAACAACAAAGATTAGAGCAACAAAGAATGCAATTACAACAGCAACAACAACAATTACAATTACAACAACAGCAACAACAACAAAATCATCATGGTGTTGGTAGTCAAATGTTACAAAATTTAGGTAATTCTGTGATATTTGGTGCTGGTTCGTCTCTTGGACAAGGTCTTGTTCATAAATTATTTGATAATAACAATAATTGATAGAAGAATAGATATTTTAAGTATATGAAAATGTGTATTATATTATATGTTGTTACAAAAATTTATAACAGATTAATTAATTAGACTAAAAACTGAATTTAACAATAAAAATTACGAATTAGTGAATTGATTGTCTATAAATAAGAAATATGACTGTGTTTGTTGCTCTCTTCTATAACGAGTGAAAACTAATTATCATCGATAGTGTCAATGGAATAATCTTTCTTAGACAATTTATGTCTTAAATCTTTACCCCAGTAAGCAAATGCAAATGGTAAGGCGATCATAGCTGTGGAAATGAACCCCAATAGATAAGACCCCCAATGTAAGTTTAATTTGTGATACATTTGGATGGTAAACAATGGGAAAGCAGCACCACCAGCAGATCTTAAGAACACTTTAGTGGCCAAAGCACTGGAAGCGTATTGCACGTAACAATCGATGATATAGTTGTTTAAAGAATAATAAATTAAAACCATACCGAACCCAAAGGCTAACCCAGAAGAAGCTGGACCGACCCAAATGACTTTCTTTAAAGCTGTAGCACCTAAAATCCAAAGAGCAATAGCAGCAAATGGAGCACCAATCATAGCACCTAATAAACGATCTTCAGGTGTAGGTCTACGTCTCTTAGATAATTCCATGTATTTAGATTCACACCAAAATGTGAATGCTAATGCAAAAGTGGCACCAATTAAAATTGGAATAAACATTAACCCAATTAAATTATCCTTCCAACCGTACAAATCACCAAAAATAACTGGGAATGCAAAGAAGAAAGCATATAATAGAGAGTAAATTAAACACACGTAGAAACATGTGGCCACTAAGACAGGTTCTGTGACGGCAAAATATAAAGGTCTCAATAAACAAGTTCTCAAAACTTCATTGAAGGACATACCTTGAGCTTCTTGTTCTGTCATAATCTTTGGATTACCAGTTTCCTTTCTTAATTTAATGGCTCTTTTCTTTAAGATCACTGGAGCATAAGTTTCTGGGATGGAAGATGCAATGATCCACATGGCACCAGCAAAGGCCATGTTGACCCAGAAAATCAAATCCATTCTTTCAGTGGACACAGAGATAAACCCGTTGACTAATGGACCAATACATGGACCAGCGTAAGGAGCCCAAGCGAAGAAGGCAATAGCTTTACCTCTCACTTGAGATGGGAACATATCAGCGATAGACCCACCGACTAAACATAAAGCCGAGGAGGCAAAGACACCACAAATGAATCTACAAACTAGAAGCCCCCCCAAATTTGGTGATAGAGCACATGGGATATTGAAAATTGTGTACATCCCCATGGAGACAAAATAAGCGACTCTTCTACCGTATAAATCACTGACAGGTGACCAAAGTAATGGACCCACGGCAAACCCGATAACCATTAAAGAACATGATAAAATGGAGGCTTCCATGGAGACATGGTATTGTTTCATCACGGTACCTAACCCACCAGTGATACATGCAGACCCGTAAGCAACACAAACGACTAAAGTGGATAACAAAGCGGTGAAACACCAACGCATCCAAGATGGCCAGTTGTGTGGATTTTCTGGATCGTTAGTGATAAAAGTCACGAACTCGATCTCTGGATCCAGATGATCATCTGCACCAGCGAATTCTTCATCGTCTAACATTTCATCATCCAATTCGTCCTTATCATTGGACCCTGAAGTGCGTCTACTCAAAGTACGATCCATTTGTCTGGTTCTCGTACGTGTGATAGAAGTGGCAGATCTCCCCATGGATTGCAAAGTGACCACTGGGACCAACCCAGTGGCAGTTTCCAAAGTGTACTCCTCTGGGAAGATAGACGTCTTGGTAGTGGTTTGAGGAGCGTTAACGTCCGGGATCGGAGCCCTAGCGGTCATACCGATGTCCTGCAGAGTCTTCACGGTCTCTGTACGAACCAGTTTCAATTTGTTGTTCGTAGCACCATTGGCAGGAATATATTGTTGAGGTTGCCCCTCGTCAGAATTTAAGGATGCACTGCTCTCCTGTGAGTTAATAGAGTTGAAGGATTCCAGATCACTCATTTACTATTAGTGTGTGTGTGTGTTTTGTGTAGCAGTCGATGTTGTACTTGCAGAAGTGTCAAACAACAAGACCGAATCAACCAATCTGCAAGACTCACGCCAAGGGCTGTCCACTTATATAACACGCTGCCAGGACGACTGAGTATTTATTGTCTCAAACGGCAGTGCTCCTCCGAGGGAATTTGTCAAAGTGAAAAATTGACGGAAAGGGAAAACTTTTCACTTCTGGAAATTCACGCATCACGTGCGGGCGAGTCTGGCGTGCCAGATGAGTTGTTTGTTGATTTGTTTACACTTGGGGCCTGTTGGATGGGTCTGGTAGTCGTTGAGGTCGAGGGCGAGCAAGGATGAGCACCAGGGAGCAAGTGCGCAAGCTGTTCGACACGTTGTCGCCGAGAACGTTGCATCTGTACCGGACGTACATCTTGCAGTATGTGCAATGGTGCCAGGGGAGCGGGCTGATTCAGGGTCCGGTGTCCAATGGTTTGGATGATGACGATGACGAAGTACTTTACAAGGATTTACCGCTGACGGCACCTTTGGTACACAGATTTTTAATAGACACGTTGGTCACAGACAGTGATAACAGCACAATTGATTTAGACGGTTTACAAAACGTTATCAAGAGTTTGCAATTCGCTGCTAAATTGTGTCAATTGCATGGAAATAATCAGGCTCAAGTGGATTCACAATATTTGACACAAGTAATGCAATTACATAAAGATTTTTCGCAAAATAATAGTGTATTGGATCCAATACCATTGTTTAAAGTCTCGTTCAATTTATGGAACCCTACAACGAATAATTTAAACGAAACACATTTTAAGAGTTCATTGGAAAAAATTAGATTCCTAGTGGATTATCATTGGGCCAATTTCAGCAGATTAAATTTCCAACAGAGATCAAATTTAAAATTATCCTCTTTGAAAGCTGACTCAGTGGATTATTCCATTGAATACGATCCTCATTGGGATGATACTGAGGTGGCAAGTGTCCCGCTAGCGATTTTACCACAAGATTGTCCCTTCGTGTGTCCGTTCACTTCATTAGCCACATATTTGTTCTTTAAATTTTATGGTATTAAATCTGTCTCTAAAGGTGAAGGTTTCCCCGATTTAACAAATGACACTATTGTCAATGGGATGCCCATGGTTAAGGGCAAATTTAATTTAGAATATTTGAAGGAAAACACTTTAAGTGTGTATTATTCTACTGTATTCAAATATTGTAATTTATCATACAAGAAACGTGTTTTCTTTGAAAATAATTCATTGACGTTCCCTGAATGTAACGATGAATGGGTTGGTAAATTAGATGCACAAGATATGGTACCTTTGGATTTTAAAAGAATATTAAATGGTAAAAATCCATACGTATCTAAAGATGAAACAAATTTTAAAAGATCTTCCATGAAACCACCAATGTCAATATTACAACAAGTCTTCCCAGAGATGGAAAATTATAAATTACAATTGGATACATTATCTTCTAAAGCACAAAATTTTTTGCAATTGTTAGAATTACTTAGATTACAATTCGTCAGTAATTTACCAATAATTTATAAAATTTTCCCCAACCACGAGATATTTAAAAATGATTTATTTCAAAATACAGATTTCCAAATGTTTTTAAACGATTTACAATTTGATAATGAAAAGATTCCATTTACAATATTACCTGGTTTCCCCAATAATAATAATTTATCATTGAACGATTTGTATGGATATTTAATAGAACCACCAAACAAAATTAATCGCAAAGAAACTACTCCAGCAGCAACAACAGCAACTGTACCGACTACTGGTACAGACACTTTAGATGATTTAAGACAACAAAATTTCCAATTCATTCAATTTCAAACATTATCCAATTTTAAAAGTTTTATGATTTTAATCACAAAACTTTTCGATAATTTAACCATTAAAAATTCATCCAGAAGAGAAATTACCAAACAATTAAATTATTATAATGATTTGTTACAAGAAAAAATTAATAATTCTACTCCAAGAGACATTAAAGATTATTTTTTGAAAAATGAAATATTGAAACATAGTCAAAATCTGATACCAGATTCATCTGATCCACCACAACAACAGAGAAAGAAGAAACAATCACCTTCATATAGATTAATAAACGTAGATGGTTCATCATCGAGTGAATCTGATATAGATGATGATGACGATGATGATGAAGATAACGAAGACGGTCAAGAGGAAGATATTGAGAATGCTGATCAAGTGGAAGAATTGAAAGCAATGGTGGATGAATTAGTTACCACTAAGATTGAATCTATGGTTAGACAACAGATGAATATGTTGGAGGAAAGACTAGAAATTATGGTTGACAATTTAATTGAATCAAAGATTGAAATAGCATTAGAAAAAGCCCTTAAGAGGAAATTCCATGAAGAGGATAGTGATGTTGATATGGTCCCAGAATATATCCCACAGAAAAAGGTTAAATTGACAGAGAATAAATTTCAACAGAGAGTGAAAGAGAAGGCAGAATCCTTATCTTCACCATTTGCATTAAATAAACAAAATGATCAATTTATGACACCTAAAGGGGAATCACCCCCCACTTTCGTCATGGATAAAAATATTGATTCCATTGAAGATATAGTGGTGGAATGGTTTACTCCGAACCCTGATCAAAACAACCAATGTGTTCATTCCATGAATAAATCAAACGATAAATCGTGGAGACTCAATTTTGAGCAAATATATAAGGAGAGAAAACAAATCGTGGAATTCTACGTGTTTTTAATTAATGTGGAATCAGTGGATAGGTACCAAGCTGTGGAAATTTGTAATCGTTTGAGAGGTGACAAGACAATTCAAGAATTTGCCAAATTTTTGAAAACTTGGAAAAGGAAAAATGACAATTCCTTTAAGGGATTGTATTCTAGTTAAATTGACTCACGGCATCTGAATGAGGTGTTTAGCCGCGTTGTAAAAATAATTGTATGTATAATTTGCGTCATATATGTTTAAAAATTCTTTTATCTGCATTAAACTTTGTTTTTTTCTGAGTAATTAATAGAACAGAAGAAACTTTTTTTTTCTTTTTTGACTTTTTAACGTGAAATTAATTCCCTCTAATTTAAACGAGTGATTAAACTGCTAAAGTGATAATATTGACTCTATGTTAAGAGAATTGAGTAGTAAAAGACTATGAACAATGTTATTTTTAGTTCGAAGTTTTTTTTAGTCGTTTTATGCCTCTTCATAGTGAATGTCCACACAATTGCACTGCCGCATGGTGACCCCTTCGCTGCATTAAGACACGATCCCAAAGTGTTGACACAATTGGAGAATTTACCACCTGTATTAGCACCTAATGAATTGACTGATGATACAAGGAGTTTGCCGAAAGTGCTTGAGAAAGTTCCACAGTACGTAATTGACAATTGTCCCCTAGTTCATTTATACAGTGAAGAAAGGTATTGGCCATCAGATATTAAAGAATATGTAAGTCATTTCCATCTAGAAGATAATTCACGTAAAAAAATTAACACTTCTAGTGCAAAACTATCATTACATGATTTGAAATCAACATATCATTCGGTCTTATCAAATGGTTCACAAGTTATGTTCCCCAGTGAAAATGTATTTATGACCAGTGATGAAGATTTCAGTCAGGATCCAGATTGGTTGATAGGTAAACAACCTGAATATGGTACCGGGTTGATTAAAGATGGACCTGCCACCGTACTTATTGTCGATAAAGGTAATGGCTGGGTTGATGCATATTGGTTTTATTTTTATCCCTTCAATTGGGGGCCTTATATCATGGGACAAGGTCCTTGGGGTAATCACATAGGTGATTGGGAACACTCTTTAGTGAGGTTCCATTTAGGTGAACCAATATTCTTATGGATGAGTGCACATGGAGGTGGGAGTGCGTACCATTTTAAAGCTATTGAGAAAGTGAAAAAATTGAGAAGAGTTGATGGTAAAGTGAAAAATGAGATTGTTTGGAGACCCTTAATCTTTAGTTCGAGAGGCACACATGCTAATTATGCTGCTGTTGGACAACATTCACATGACGTACCATTTTTCTTTATGCCCTTAAGTGATTTTGCTGATAGAGGACCTATGTGGGATCCCGCATTGAATTATTATGCATATATGTTTGATGGAGAACAAGCCACTCCCTTAGGTGAAAGAGAAAAGGAAATGGGTGTAGATTGGTTATATTTTGCAGGTGCTTGGGGGGATAAACAATTGCCATGGAATGATTTTAGACAAAGATGGTGTCCCGTACAATGGAAATATATTAATGGACCACAGGGGCCATTATATAAGAATTTACAAAGAACTTCATTATGTCCCTCATTTAAATGGTGGAACTTTTGGAAGGGATGTCCACCAAGAAGATGGATTAAAAAAGGTGAAGGTTTAGATGCTGAAAGAAATGATTTGACAGGTGATAATTGCGGTGTGTTATTATATAAGATTAGACCCAATTGGTTAAGAGGGTTGATGCGGTTGTTGATGTGGAGAGGTGTGGCCTGTTTTGTTATGGATTTTTTCACTGGATGAGAAGTCTTTGTAGTTTTTGTCTAATGTATAGACATTTGTTAAGTATTATTTATGAACTTTTTACATTTTTATATTTTTTATGAATATCAATCTTATCCAAACAAATACAATAACAAATTATAAATTGAAATAATACAGACATGCAAAACTCAAATTAACGCGATAAATATAAACACACAATCACATTCTAGTTTTCTCAAAGGGGTTATACATTTTTACTGCCATATATCAGAGCAAAATACCAGATAATATAAATCTGAAAGTGTAAAATGTTGATAACATCATTATTGCTTGCAACGTTCTGTAATTAAATAATTCAAATTAAACTACCCCACTACAATTTCCCCAAGACAACATACCACAATTCATCAAATTTACAAGTTGCTGAACCATTGTTCACCGCTTCATACATGTTATCTAATTGAGATAACAAAAAGCGGAAATCACTGTAATGGAAGTACAAAATTCAAGAACCAGTTTCTACTAGTAAACACACCGTACACATCCTACACTAGATAACATCATCACAACACAAACAGCAACACAAGGTCTATCACTTGTGCTTATCGCTTATAAATCTTATGGAGAACCTTCTAGAAGATCCGATCATTTTCAAGTGGCGAAGTGGTTTTTCCGCGCTGTCCGGAATATTCTAGAAAAATGCATTAGTAACACCATTACTGACTAATCCAAGTGTCAGTGGCAATTCAACTTGTATATAAACTCTTTGCAAACCTCAATCTTTATTTCAACGTCTTTTCTTTTGGATGTTATAAATAATAATAATAATAACAATCAAACAAATTAACACACAATAACAATAACATTAATAATGTACCACACTTCTAACAACCCATGTTTATTCCAACAATTACCTGTTTTCACCCCAGGGTTCATGGACATTCTTCCATGTGAAAGAAAAGTTACAACCCCAGTTAAATTATCTACTACCAAGAGTGACAGAGGTCTAGTTTTGAATTTCACTAAACAATTACCATCATCTGCTTACCATGATGCTGTCATGAACGAATTGAATGAATTAAGATCAAATTACAAACCAACCTACAGTGTTGTCACTGATTTTTTCGGTCGTCAATATTACGTTGAAAATAAAATCAATGAAGAACAATTAGTGGAACAAATCAATTTTAATGCCATTGGTCGTAAATTGGCTAAACAAGTGTTTCAAGATTACTCCATCGAATTAGCTCATGACGGTTCTAGTTTGTTAGTCTCTAGTGCATCTGACAGTTTAAATGAAACTTTACAATTTGAATATAAAGTTGCTGATATCAAATTAACTGGTTGTGGTGTTGTCAATGATGACACTGCTTTGTTCAAAGTCGACGTTATCTTTGCTAAAGAAGATTTAGTTCAACAAAGATTACAAGAACAATTACAAGCTGCTATAAAAGCTGAACAGGAACAAAAGAGACAAGCTGAAATTGAAAGATTAACCAGAGAAAGAGAAGAACAAAGAAGATTGGCTGCTATTCAAGAAGCACAAAGATTGGCTAAGATTCAAAAAGAACAACAAAGACTTGCCGAACTACGTGCTGCCGAACAATTAGCCAAACAAGAAGCTGAACGTAAGGAAAGAATTGCTTTACAAAGACGCCAAGAGGAAGAACGTAGAATTGCTATGGAAGAGGCAAGAGTAAAGAGAGAACAGGAACGTGAAAGACAAATTGCTGAAGCCAAACAAAGAGAACAACGTGAAAGACAATTGGCAGAACAAAGAGAATACCAAAGACAATTAGTAGAAGAAGAGCGTTTACAAAGGGAAAAGAAGCAAGCAGCCGCTGCAGCAGCTAAAGAGAAAGCTATCAACAATATAACTCTTCATTTCAAAGAATATGACAGTTCAGCATGTGCCTCATCTGACGAAGAAAGTGATTCTGAACATGGTACGCCATTAAGACGTCATTCAAGTCCCGTATTAGAAGACGTCGAGGATGATGAAATGAACAGATTCCAAAAATCTCAAGATAAGACTCCAAAGAACGACAATTCTATAATAGAAGATCTATAATCTAGTATGCATTTATAAATACCAATACACATATATAAAAATACATGTTTTTAATGATAAACTTCAATACAGATCTATTTATATGCTCTTTTATTGCATATGCTGATTGTGCAAAAATGTCCGAAATAGGAAATAGTTCCTTTATTCGGGTAAGGCATTTCCCGATACGGAAACATTCGAAAGTGTGTCGGTATTGTCTTATTTCCCGATCAGGCAATATACCTATTTTTAAATTTTCGCCGTGGAAAATTTTAGTCAAGAGAAATTCACTTCTCAGGAGAGACAACCTTGTTCTCGTTGCAACAAAACAATACAAAAAGTGTTAAAGAACTCTCAACGGCAAGGCACAAACCCTTTTATTATTGAACCAGAACAGAGTAATAAGAGTAAGGAATCTCAAACGTTAGATATATTGTCCTTTTTGATTTGAATTCGAATAATCTAGTTGATCCATATTTAAAACTTGATTGATTCAAAACCACTGCGGATCTTTTATTAATATATCACTATATCCCTATCTTTGAAGAGTAGGTTAATATACATTGTTGAGACTTTCCACCCCATAACTTATAATGCCGGCAAGGAATTTGACTAAAGACTTCAATGTCAACGACATTGATGAAAATGAAAACAATACCCCAGAGAATTTTACAGGTTCAGAGACTGGCTCATCTATCGGTCCATATGAGCAAGAAGTGACACCAGATCAATTTGATGAACCACCCAATATCAATCCCTTTGAAGAAAGTAGTGACAACTCCTTGGGAAACTATTCAGAAGGTCACGGTAATGGTAGTACTCCATTACTTCCAAATAATCAATCTAACTCAGTGACTGGTAGTCCCTATGCAGAATATAAAGGTTATTATTCTAAAGAAGTACACAATAATAGTTATGATAGCAGTTATACTTCAAATACTAATTCGAATCCCAATTCAAATAGTGTGCCCAGTGGCGGAAGACATATGACAACATCAAGAATGATTAGTGATATTCCATTGAGTCATAGTTTTATTAATACACCACAGAATTTTGATCGTTACCCTCAAGTCTCTTCAAGAGCACCTTCACAAAGTATTAGAATGGGTCCCTCCGCTAATAATACTCATAATAATAATATTCTTGGTACACCAATAAGAGGACCCGGAGGTAGTTCGGGATCAAATTCATCTTTCAATTCTAATAATCCTCTAAAGGAAAATGATTTCTCACCATTCGGTGGTTATCCAACATCGTCATTCCCATTAGATATTGATGAAAAGGAGGAAGATGATTATTTACATAATCCAGATCTTGAAGAAGAGGCAAGACTAGATAAGTGGAGACTATTGGAAGACTTCAAACATATGAATAGAAAATCATTTGGTGGGTTTTTAGGTTTAATGTTTCTATTTTTAGCTGGTATTGCAGTGTTCGTTGTATTACCTGCATTAACTTTCACAGGTGCAGTATACCATACACAAGAACAAAATACAGCTGTTGCATACAAGATTGCACAATATTTGACAGATTACGAATATCCACAATTATCTGCTATTAGAACATCTTTAGTAGACCCAGATACACCTGATTTTGCTAAAAAGAAAACAGCAAAGGATGGATCTTCTTGGCCCTTAGTTTTCTCTGATGAATTTAATGCTGATGGGAGAACTTTCTATGAAGGTGATGATCAATATTGGACTGCACCAGACATGCACTATGATGCTACTAAGGATTTGGAATGGTACTCACCAGATGCCTCCACCACAAAGAATGGTACATTAAAATTGAGAATGGATGCTTTCAAGAACCACAACTTGCTTTATAGATCTGGTATGTTACAAAGTTGGAATAAATTGTGTTTTACTCAAGGTGCTATTGAAATCTCTGTCAATTTGCCAAATTATGGTCGTATATCCGGTTTATGGCCTGGTCTTTGGACCATGGGTAATTTAGCTAGACCAGGTTATTTAGCCACATCTGAAGGTGTATGGCCTTATTCATACGACTCATGTGATGCTGGTATTACCCCCAACCAAAGTTCACCAGATGGTATTTCATATTTACCTGGTCAAAGATTAAGTGCATGTACGTGTGATGGTGAGGATCATCCTAATCCTGGTACCGGTAGAGGTGCCCCTGAAATTGATATTTTAGAAGCCGAAACAGACACTATTCTTGGTGTCGGTCTTGCATCTCAATCTTTACAAGTGGCTCCATTCGATATTTGGTATATGCCAGATTATGATCACATTGAAATTTACAATTCTTCAACAACATCAGCTAATTCTTATTGTGGGGGTCCCTTCCAACAAGCTATATCTGCTGTGACAACATTGAATACAACTTGGTATGAATTTGGTCCAGAAGGTGGATATTACCAAACTTTTGGCTTAGAATATTTAAACGATGATGACGATGGTTACATCCAATGGAGTATAGGTGGTATTCCAACCTTCACAATTTATGCGGACGCATTACATCCAAATGGTAATATTGGTTGGAGACAAATTAGTAAAGAACCAATGTCCATGACTCTGAATTTAGGTATTTCTAACAATTGGGCCTATATTGATTGGAGAGCTATCTTCTTCCCAGTGACTATGTCCATTGATTATGTTAGACTATATCAACCATCTGATGCAATTTCTATTACATGTGATCCAGAGGATTACCCAACATATGATTACATTGAAGCTCATAAATATGCATACACAAATGCTAATTTAACGAGTTGGGCAGGTGCCGGATATGATGTACCGAAAAATATCCTTACTGGTAATTGTAAAAGTTCCAATTTCAAATTTGATTGAAAGATATGCATACAGAATCAACTAAAGCTTTAACAATCTATCACTGTTTTATTATTAATGACCAACCTTCAGATGTTCCAAGATTATGTTAACTTGGTCCTATTTTTTTTTTTTGGCTTCATGCCACCATCTTTTTTATATTCACAAATGGATATCGATAGATCCTGTTACAGGAGACATGATGAGTTATTTAAAATTATTATTATAAATAACTTTCCAATACCAAGTTTATACATTAACTTTATTAATAGACTTTTTCATATATAATTATTATAAAATTACAATTCTTATTCACTTATAATTACTTAAACAGATCATAGAAAACTAGTAACATTTATAATACACCTATATATATATATATTAAATAAAATAGAAGTTGAAAGTCTCTGACATCTTAAAAGAATGGAGAAATTATATCTTCTGTCAATTCCCATAATTTCAAATCGGTCCCATTTGTTAGACCGACCTTAACATCTTCTCTTGGATCATGAATTTCACCAAATGGGACGATATAAGCACCTTGGTCCTTTGTAGTTAAACCTGGATACAAAGCACAGTACAATTCCGAATAAGCACCGTACACACCATCCCAAAAGATTTTACTACCAATCCATTTACCGATACAACCCCAATCCCTTTGTAAATCAGTATTCAAATTACCTGGGTAACAAGATGTAGATACACAGTTAATTTCGTCTACAATTGTTTTGTTTTTAGTAGCCCAAGCTTTAGCTTGAAAAACATTGGCAGCTTTAGATTGACCATATAGAACAGTTGCAGAAGCTCTTTCCTTTATTGGCATTTCTTTAAAAGTTGGATTATCCCAAAAGATACCATATTCCTTTGGTCCAAGCATATGAGCACCTGAACTAACCCAAACGATTCTTTTCAAATCAGAGTCTTTCTTCAAAAACAATGGGTCTAAGAAATGTTGTAACAACTGAGGCCCTAATACATTGGTCTGGAAAATAGCCTCATGACCTTGCTTGGAAGTTAACGTATAAATAGATGGCATTAACCCAGCATTATGAACAATAATACTCAATGGTTTATCCTGTAGTACCTCTTTAATCTCATTAGCTACACCCTTGATATTTGTCAAATCTAAGAAATCACAACCCCCGACAATGGTAATAGTACCTTTGGATTCAGGGTATTTCTTAACAATTTCATCACGAGCCGCAATACCCTTAGATTCCGTTCTCACAACACCGATAACATTACAATTCTTTTGGTAAAGTAAACTGATTGTATGCAAACCAATACCAGTGTTACAACCAGTGACTAAAGCAGTCTTACCCGTTAGATCTGGATAATTTTCAGGAGTGAAAGTTGGCTTATTTGGGAAAAATCCGTAGTAGACTTCATATAAAGTTTTCCAGTTGCTGTATGATGGAGCTGGTTCAGTCATTATAAACGATTTGATTGGTGTTATACAATTGTATGAGAAATAGACAGACACAAGATCTCAAAGACATAACATCACCCCAGTATTTATATCCGAAAATCTTTGAGTGAAATTTTCATTTTTGCTTACTCCATCCAAAAAAATGAGTAAGCAATTCGGCCGAATCATCCACAGTTACGGGGCGAAATAATTCGGCCGAATCTTCCACAAATTCAATAACAAATAACTTATCTCTGATTGTCTTCTTATTATAACAGTACAGTTCTTAAACAATATTTTTATTACTTATACAGATCAAATAATACTTATATAGTTTATAATACATTGATATATTTATTATACGGAATATAATTGAATGTCATGAACATTTCAAAAAAATGGAGAAATTATATCTTCTGTTAATTCCCATAATTTCAAATCGGTTCCATTTGTTAGACCAGCTTTAACATCTTCTCTTGGATCATGTATTTCACCAAAGGGAACAATATAAGCACCTTGGTCCTTTGTCGTTAAACCTGGATACAAAGCACAGTACAATTCCGAATAGGCACCATACACACCATTCCAGAAAACTTTACTACCAATCCATCTACCAATGCGACTCCAATCTCTTTGTAAATCGGTGCTTATATTACCTGGGTGACAAGATGTAGACACACAGTTGATTTTATCTACAATTTTCTTATTTTTAGTAGCCCAAGCTTTCCCTTGTAAGATAATAGCACATTTAGATTGTCCATAAAGAACACCCGAATGGGCTCTCTGTTCTACTGGTACACCAACAAATGTTGGGTTATCCCAAAAGATACCGTATTGTTTTGGACCAAACAAATGTGCACATGAAGTAACCCAAACGATTCTCTTCAAATCAGAGTCTTTCTTCAAGAACAATGGGTCTAAGAAATGTTGTAATAATCGTGGGCCTAATACATTTGTTTGGAAAATAGCCTCATGACCTTGCTTGGAAGTTAACGTATTAACGGATGGCATTAACCCGGCATTATGAATGATAATACTCAATGGATTATCCTGTAGTACCTCTTTAATCTCATTAGCTACACCCTTGATATTTGTCAAATCTAAGAAATCACAACCCCCGACAATGGTAATAGTACCTTTGGATTCAGGGTATTTCTTAACAATTTCATCACGAGCCGCAATACCCTTAGATTCCGTTCTCACAACACCGATAACATTACAATTCTTTTGGTAAAGTAAACTGATTGTATGCAAACCAATACCAGTGTTACAACCAGTGACTAAAGCAGTCTTACCCGTTAGATCTGGATAATTTTCAGGAGTGAAAGTTGGCTTATTTGGGAAAAAGCTGTAATACAATTCATATAAGGATGTCCATCTGCTGTATGCTGGGGCTGGTTCAGTCATGTTTATTATTCAGATTAGTTACTTTACATTATGTAAAAAAAGATAGCTAGAAGTAAAATAAATAAATTTTGAATGTCATAAACCACCCAAGTATTTATATTAGAAACTTTCCGAGTTAAACCTTCATCTTTGCTCATTGATTAAGAAGTTAATAAACTGTTCGGCCGAACCTTCCACGGAAACGGAACAAAATAATTTGGCCGAACCTTCCACGGATTCAGTAACAGAACAATTTATCTTTGATCTGTTAGTATTATAACAACACAGTTCTTCTGCTCTTTCTAATTATCGAATAAGATCATAGGAAACTCAATTTTTTTAATTGATACATTTATATATACTATACAGAATATGATTGAAAGTTTTTAATATTTTAGAAGAATGGAGATATTATATTTTCTGTCAATTCCCATAACTTCAAATCGGAACCATTCGTCAGGCCTACTTTAATATCTTCTCTTGGATCATGTATTTCACCAAAGGGAACAATATAAGCACCTTGGTCCTTGGTAGTCAAACCGGGATACAGAGCACCGTATAATTCAGAGTAAGCACCATATACACCATCCCATATAAATTTACCGATAACCCATCTAATAATGCAATTAAAATCTCTTTGTAGATCAGTTTTCAAATTACCTGGATAACAAGATGTTGATACACAGTTAATTTCGTCTACAATCTTCTTGTTTTTAGTAGCCCAAGCTTTCGCTTGTAAGATATTAGCAGCTTTAGATTGTCCATACAACACAGGTGCAGAAGCTCTTTTCTTCACAGGTATATCTTTAAAAGTTGGATTATCCCAGAAGATACCATATTCCTTTGGAGCAATCAAATGAGAAGCTGAACTCACCCAAACGATTCTCTTCAAATCAGAATCTTTCTTCAAGAACAGTGGGTCTAAGAAATGTTGTAACAACTGAGGGCCTAATACGTTAGTTTGGAAAATACCTTCATGTCCTTGTTCTGAAGTTAAAGTATTAGTTGGTGGCATCAAACCAGCATTATGAACAATAATACTTAATGGCTTATCTTGTAACACATCTTTGATTTCATTGGCGACATTTTTGATGTTTGTTAAATCCAGGAAATCACAACCTCCAACAATGGCAATGTGACCTTTCGAGTCAGGGTATTTCTTAACAATTTTGTCACGAGCAGCAATACCCTTAGCTTCGGTTCTCACAACACCTATAACGTTACAGTTTTTTTGGTAAAGAAAATCAATGGTATGCAAACCAATACCAGTGTTACAACCAGTGACTAAAGCTGTCTTGCCTGTAAGATCTGGATATTTTTCCGGCGTGAAAGTTGGCTTATTTGGGAAAAACCCGTAGTACAATTCATATAGGTTTTTCCAATTGCTGTATGATGGAGCTGGTTCAGTCATTATTAATATTTTGGTTAGCTTAAAGAAAGTAAGTGATACACAGCCAGCAAGTTAAGTTTCAAAAACACAACATCATCCAAGTATTTATACTCTAAAATCCTCAAGTGAAATTTTTCATTTTTGCTTACGACATCAAGAAAAAATGAGTAAGCAATTCGGCCGAACTAGCCACATATACGGAGGAAAATTTTTCACAGGCAAGCAATTCGGCCGAACATCCTACAAATTCGGTAATAAAACGTTTTCTCCGAGGCAAAGGATGAGTAAGCCAATGGAAGACAGAGAAATCACGTAGGGGTGATTACACAAACATTTTCACTTTCCAAAGTTTACGGAAAAAAATCCAAACTATAACCAGTTATCTTTGCCCCATTTTTTCTTCCTTCAATTGAAATTTGTTCAATTGGCAGAGGTGGCAAAGTTAGTATTATGGGACATGTTTGTAAGGCTTATAATAAAACAGAACGAACAGTTAATTAAAAGTGTTATTAACACAGAAGTAACTTACATTTTATATTAAGCATAAAGTCAACCCACTATCTATGTTTACAGCGTCCGTCAATGGTGGACATAAAATATGTTCTTTTGGTAAAGATTAGTTCCTACTAATACAACAATAATTTAAGCTCTAAACGACGCTTTAAAATTTAGAACGTTTCCATTGATTGGTTAAATGATGCAATGTGATATTTATTAGATGGCGAATATGTACAGAATTATATATTATTGAAATAGTATGGAAACATACTAATTATTGAGAATTCTTCCGACGTAACTCTCGTTCATCCTGTAGTTGTGCCTGCCTTAACAGATCATATCTTGTGATGACTGTGTTATCCCTGCACCCACTTTGCTTGCGGTAATGTAGAATTTGCTTGAATGGTGTAGAAACAATTGATGTAAGGATCGATGATGGAGGGGTCATTAGCATTATCTTGTCAGTGAAGCTCATTGGTGTTTTAAATTTTTGACATTGAAAGAGACAGTGACATTACATTACATCTCTCCCTCTTGCTATATATATACATCACAAAGACGTTGCCACTGTGTCTAAAATTTAGTAAGCAAGTGTTTATCCTTCCGCGGAAAACAATTGGTGAGAATTTTTTCTCCGTTCCACGGGAAACCAAACATTGCGGGTCTGCGTTCCGCGGATTTCTACGCAAATAAGCCGTAATAAGCCGCGCAGATAAGAGTCTTAGGAGCGCGGGATTAGTAATCCGTCTCGTGTTTTCTTTTCAAGATCTAGAGGTTCCTTTATTTAAAGATTAGTTAATCATAACGTTATACTAATGCTGTCTAAACAGAATTGAACCTAAAAACCATTTCAATCATGTCTACAACAGATATTGTTACTCAAAAATCTATCACGTATGTCAATAGAGACACTCCAGCTTCTATCACCACAAAGGAACTTGATTTGAATTCTTGTTACAATGAGAATGAATTGGTTATTGAAGTTTACTCTGCTGCAGTGAATCCAATTGATTTGAAATTACACGAAGTGGCTGTACCATTCTTGGCTCGTTCAACTTTGAAGACTGGGGGGTTGGATTACGCTGGTGTTATTGTCAGAAGAGGTGCCAATGTGGATCCAAAATTTCAAATTGGTCATAAAGTATCTGGATTTTTCCTTCACTTGTATGGTGATCGTGGTGCATTTTCCAATTATGTCATCTTGAACCCATCTGTACAAGGTGCCATAGCTCATATTATTGAATTCAAAGATGACTCATTGGATCTAGAGAAATTTAATCAATTCGATTTGAATGCATCTTATCCAGTCGTCTTCAGTGCTGCTTATGCTGCACTTTTCCACCAAAAACAAGTATGGACCCCTGAATCTAAGATACTGGTCAATGGTGCATCTACTTCTGCTTCTCAGTGCTTAATTCAAATTGCTAAGAAACAATTGAAAATAGGAACCGTTGTAGGTATCTGTAGTAAAAATTCCATGGAATTCAATAAAAATGCTGGGTTCGATTATTTGATTCCATACGACGAACCAGATAAACTAGAGAAAGTGGAAAATTTAATTGCCAATGAGTTAAATGGTGAGAAATTTGACTTAATTTTTGATTCTATTGGAACTTCAGATTTCTTTCCATCAATTGAAAAGTTTTTAAAGCCAAGATCAGAAAATTCATTGTATACTACTATTGCTGGTGATAAAATTCCAGATATTAAAAATTCTAGTCCCTTAGACTTCATCCATCCTAATGATTTATGGAGATCCATCAACCCAAGAAGAAAATTTAACTATTCCTTCTCTAGGGGGAAATCTGAAAGTCGTGTGATGGAATTAGCTGTCATCATGGCAAAGAATGGAACTTTTATCCCACCAGTGGATTCTGTTTACAAATTTGAAGATTTTGAAGAAGCATTTGCCAAAGTATTAAGCGGTAGAGTTAAAGGGAAAGTTATTCTTAGAATTAAAGATTAGACCTTATTATATTTATTAGTTTTTAGAATATTTGAACTTATTTATCGTATCTTTCAACTATCGTTAATCATCAATATTCGATCAATCACATTTTATGTTCATTTAATGACTCCCCTAATTAAATTGTTATATATATTATGTCCTACAAGACTTACTAGAAACATATTTAGACAACAATACAGTTGTTACAACCACAACAACATGTCATACTGCGTTTCAATTTGCCATAGAGTATATCGAGTACATAATGTTTGTAAATACTGTTTCAGGGAACTAATAATAGATATATTGGCACTGAGGACATGATCTGGGAACATCTTAAACACTCTAGCGTGTTATTATATATCGCTCTTGTGTAAGACTTAGTTAGATATTATGGTATAATACATATAATTGCATAGATTGGTACTTTAACCATCTTGGGGATGATTTGTAAGTTCTTATACCATTGCTTCTGAAAATCAATAAAATATAATCAGAATATTCAAGTTAAATATACTCTATTCTATATACTTAAAAAGAGTCAATTTCCCGATGTCGACTAAACGCGATCTGAAAAATCTCACTTTAAAAACAATGAAAAAGATCAGTGTCCAAAGTAAAGTAAACTTTGAATATAACTTTATTTGGTTATGCTGGCGAGGGAAAGCTTAGAAACTTTTCATTCAAAATTATCTAATTTTGAATATCATATTTTAGTGAACTTTAATTTGGCATACGTAATTTCGAAGAAAATCGAAAGTGTAACAACAGAGATATATCATGTTGGTATTACCAATGCAACCAGATTCACTTTCTAGTGAAATGCTGATGTCTTCTATCCACAAGAATTTTGATTTGGAATATAACAAGGAGAAGAGGGAAGTAAAAGGTGCTTTTGGTGAAGTCTTTGTTCCGTATCAATATTGGCCTTATCCTGAGTTGGCCCTTTTATTTGTAATGAAAACACTCCAATTGCCTTATCCAAGTTTTGTTTATACCAGAATGAAATGGCCACCGATATCCATTATGAAAAACACTTTGATAGATTTTGTAGCAACTGACGTGGGATGGACAACTTCTAAAGTGATGGAACAGGGTAAAAATGAATCATGGATGAAAATAGATGTACCACCTCGTTATGTTGATATGACTTACGAAAACTGGTTAGCAAATAAGGTCCCTGTTGACGATCGATTGGAGTGGACAGTGGTAGATACAGATACTATCGAAAAGCGATTAATGGACTTATATCAAGTATCTAAGAATTATGATCATCTACTTAACAGCGTTAATGATAAAAAGTGTATAGACATTCATTTTATGATGAAGGATTGGATCGAACAGAAAGGAAAAGGACATGACATCTGTGCGATGGCATATATGCTATGGTTACCTAAGCGTATCTTGGACAAGCTTGGGGTCGAGAGACAGGATTTCAGAGCAACTTACAATGAGTGTGCTAGGGCCGAAAATCATTCTATGCAGAAAGAAGATCTATTAACAGTTGTTGAAATACTTGTTAAAAATGCAATATTACGATTTAACAAAAATCTGCCATTCGACATTCCACTGTACGGCGAGGGTTATTTTGACCGGCAGGCATATAATCAGGTACCAACTATTCAACCAATAGATCGAGATTTTAAATCATGGCTAGAACTGGAGTCGGAACCAATATATGCAGATTGTTTGAAATTGAATGCAACGGAACGTGCCAGATTCCCCGAATATCATCAGCTCCTTGCAATGGAATACGAAGCACTCAGCAACCATATTTCCAAAATATTTGACATGTATACGTGTGGTTATTTTCACATAATCGAGTTTTGTAGAAAACTGGGCGACTTGCTTAAAGGTTATGATGGTCGGCAAAAGGAAATGACTGAAGAACAAATAGAGGAAATATGTATTGAATGTAGGAGAAGCCCTCAAGCTTTAGCACTTGTTGTTTGCTTGTTTCATTACCTGGAGAACAATTTCGAGGAATGTATTAAGCATATTATTGCCGATTTGGGCGGATTAGAGGTTATTCGAAGTTTTGTAACAGTTGAGGGCGGGATATTTTATTACAGCTTCAAAACTGAAAGCCCGTACTTGATGAGGAATAAATTGATAATGAGACCAGTATACAGCCACAGACTTTCGAGGCCAGTAGATTATATGGTTGCGATAGAGTTGCATATAATGGAACCCACCAAACGAAAGCAAATGATAAGCAGGTGTAATGAAGAGGAGCAATTGGCAAGAGAGCATAAGGAACGGACCCAGCGTAAGGAACGGGAGAAATTTGCAAAAGTACGTAAAGAACGGACACAAGAAACAAGAGAGCGTAAACAACGAATGCAAATGACAAGAGAGCATAATGAACAGGCACAAGAAGCAAGAGAGTGTAATGGACGGGAACAGATAGCAAAAGATAATACGGAACAAATACAAGAGGCAGTCCGACATTTGTATGATAAATATGTTTGTGAAGTTAAAAGCACTATTGGGGTTTATAATGAATGATCCGAACTTAAGGCATACGCATGATTCACATGTGTCGAAGGATGATTCACATGCTTTACTCAGGGAATTATAGACAAGCATGAATCATTATAAAATCTTGAATGGATAAAGTCGAATTTAATTCCATATATCGGTTGTATTTGTTTACATTTTTTACATTTTTTATTTAAACTTAGTCTTTTCTAAAAGACAGGAATAAGAACTTGTATATAACAAGCATTGATACACTTACTATTAATGGTGACCTCGATCAAATGCAACAGCAATAAATGGAGTACTAATATGAACGAGTTTGACATGTGATAATCGAGCTTATAAAACATTCATTTAATTGCTAAGCTACCAGTATATATGTCCGACATTTGTATGACAAATGTGTATGTGAAGTTATAAGCAACATTGAGGCTTATAATGGATGATGCTAA
>PPOP03000038.1:0-96573 GCA_003708535.3 Kazachstania bromeliacearum | reverse complement strand
TAATAATAATAATAATAATAATAATAATAATAATAATAATAATAATAATAATAATAATAATAATAATAATAATATTATCAATGCAACTAACCAATCATTATTTTCCTATATTGAAATGGAAAGTCGTTGGTCTACCCAAGATTGGGCTGATACAGTTGAAGACTTTACGGATCGTTATCCTACTGCACTTTTATTTCCTGATTCATCAAATACTTCTGCCAAATGGTTAAATTGTAAAACGACAAATTCAACTACAATTTCAACCTTATTGAATTTAGCTCACATTGACCCTTGTTATGTGACAGAAGTTACTTCCAAAAACAAAAGAACTTTTTTCAAAACAGAAACTAACTACGCTGTTTTCTGTTTAAAAACAGCAACTGAAAATAATACAACAAATGAGATAGAGTTTATCTATATATTTTTGTGTGACAGTTATTTGTTGAGTATCCATAGTGGGACAATTACCCACTGGAATACTATTGTACAAAATTTTGGCTTTTATGATGAAAGATCTTTAAAGAATGTCAATTTCATTTTTGACATTTTATTAAATACGATTTTAGACCAGCCAAGACCAAATAGAATAGAATTACAAAGAGAAACTCCTGTTGTTGAAAGGTGGAGATATGACTTTTCGGTTGGCCCAATTGAAAAATGCCGTCGACCTGCGTGGGAAGGGTTAAAAATATTTGTAGTGTTATGTGTAACACCCACGTTAATCATACATTATATTAATTGGCCATGGGGGGTAGGTCTCGGAGTTAATGGATTTCTCTTCGTTTTGGCAATTTATTCTGGTTTTGTTTCAATTGAGAGGCAAAATCGGAGTCAAAACAGGGACTTTTCCCCTGTGTAATTGGGCATTCGCTTTTTTGTTTTACTATATATTTATTCTATAGTCATTTCTATAAAAAAATTCTTTTATCACTGATACGTTTTTTATTAAAGGTCAAAGTTAACATGGGTGATACGAAGTCATATTCGGTTAGTTTGAAAGCATTTTCTATAGATATATTGTATTGTATTAGGTTAAATATTACCAAGTAACCTATTAATTACAAATTTATACCTATCCAATTAATATTACAGCAAATGTCCTCCAATATCGATTTATTTCACATATCATAAATGACCTAATATCTCTAATATATTTGATCAACACACTGATTAAATGTCACAGACCTGAGTTAGACATCAGACCAAAGATATATTACAATATTAAAAACAAGATAAATGTGTTATAGAAAGTTGGAAGTCTTATACAGGCTTCATTATTATGCATAGTGGGGTATTAAATCCAATGTTTTGGAGTCATGTATAAGACTTTTGATCAGTTGTTCATTTAATATCGTACACAAGATAAGGTATTTTATATTTCAGAACTATGTTTTATATAAAAATGGAAATACCTCTATCAATTTAATCATTTTCCATTCTATTTGACCACTATTAGAAGTTACCCAATTAAGGACTTAAAGAAAACCCATATTCGCAGAACGTTTAATACAGTGGCATATCGGTTATTGCCGCATGAGGAATCTACTTTATTGAACAAGTTTAAGTCTCATATTTCTAGTTAATGTAACATAACCGCTATGGTTCATATATCCTGGCATCGGAATTCGATCCGAGGCCGTCACTTTCAAATGACTCACAGCTCTAAGGATAATTCTATGTTAAGGAAAAACATTGTTTCCATTGTTACTGTCACATTACTAGGTTTCTCAATAGACTATTCGCTATTATGTTACGTCTAGTACATATTTGGAATCATTTTACCATTACAATGGCAAGATAACATGTTTGCATACTTGGAATAATCGTATTCATAGGACTTTGCTATTTAGCTAGTCCACACCATTGCTTAATCAAGTTTAGATCTATTATAATCATTGTCAAATCTAGTAAATACGAGATTAAGAACATTCTCATCGTTTCTGAAAGTTGTTAAATTCAGTCTGGAAATTTTGTATATTGCAACACTTTACACCACTAAAGTATCTAAGCATTCAATACCATCATTAAACAAATATAATTCATGAGTATACAGTGTATGATTGTGAATGGGCCGAATCAGAATTTACATATCAACTGTGATTATTAGTATATTTATACTTGTAATATGCAGAGCAAAAACTAAGTTTTACAGAATAAGGTTCGATATTAAAGAAATGAATATATCATTTCTCATTCTAATAATATTTTGAACAGTATTAAGCACCCACCCAGCGTTTTACCTGTGTTAGGTATTGTTAGTTCTACTATTGAGATTAATCAGCTTTCCAGCCTTGAAGGTATTTTGATAATAATGACTGTAATGTTCTTTCAGTTTATCCTTATGATAGTAGTGACATTACTACCACTGTTTTACCATGGTATAAAGATGAAAAACCTAAACAGATTACCTTTTTTGAAAGAATTGAAGCTTCCAGCGAGGAATGTCTCAAATTATGGTTTTCTGCTAATTTATCTATCCTAAGATTGTCCATTTTTAACTCATATTTGTGTTTGCTTTTGATTTGAAAATGTTACTCATCATTTAAATATCAATATTTTTTATTTACTGTCTAATATCTAAAATATCTTTATTTGACTTTTACTGATAAAATAAAGAAAAGTTAAATTTTGTAAACGAATGTTGAATGCGTTAAATTAATATACAAGTTATATAGAAATTTAGTTAATTAATATGCAAAAGAGAGATAAAAAAGCAAATAGAAAAGAAAAACCACCGATGTTGAATCCCAAAAGAATAAAGATTTTTAAAAAGTTGAAAACATTACAACTTGATCTCATTCTTTTTTTATAGCAGCCCATAGAATATAATAAGATTGTGTAAAAATAAAGTTGTTAAAAAATTAATTTGAATTAAATTGTAAAACCACTTATTTTTGGTACTTAGCACGGAAGTACTTAGCAGCTTCAACCATGTGAGTCAAAGACAATCTAGTTTCTTCCCAACCTCTAGTCTTCAAACCACAATCTGGGTTAACCCAGAACTTTTCAGCTGGGTAAGACTTCAAGATAGTTTCGATCTTAGTGATGAATTCTTCCTTAGATGGAACTCTTGGGGAGTGAATATCGAATAAACCTAAACCTAAATGGTTTGGATAGTCAGAGAATTCAGCAATGTAATCTGGGTCATCCTTCTTGGAGAATTCGACAGAGACAACATCAGCATCTAAAGCCTTAATATGGTTTGGATCCAAATCAGAGTAACAGAAATGAGAGTGAATTTGAGTTTCGTTGGTAACACCAGCAGTGGCAATTCTGAAAGCTTCAGCGGCCCAGACGGTGTAAGCAGATCTTTCAGCACCGGCTCTTAATGGTAAACCTTCTCTTAAAGCTGGTTCATCGACTTGAATAACTCTGATACCAGCAGCTTCCAAATCGTTAACTTCATCTCTTAAAGCTAAAGCCAATTGGAAAGCTTGAGTCTTTTGGTCAACGTCATCTCTTGGGAAAGACCATCTCAAACAAGTGATTGGACCAGTTAACATACCCTTAACGATCTTCTTGGTGATAGATTGAGCGTAAACGGATTCCTTAACGGACATAGCGTTTGGTCTAGACAAGTCACCAACAATGATAGGTGGTCTAACGTATCTGGAACCATAAGATTGAACCCAACCGTTAGCGGTGAAGGCGTAACCCTTGATTTGTTCACCGAAGTATTGAACCATATCGTTTCTTTCTGGTTCACCGTGAACTAAGACATCCAAATCGATTTCTTCTTGGAATCTGATAACCTTTTCAATTTCAGAGTTGATGAAAGTTTCGTATTCTTCTGGAGAAATAGTACCCTTGACGAACTTGTTTCTGTTAATTCTAATGTCTTTGGTTTGTGGGAAAGAACCAATAGTAGTAGTTGGGAACAATGGCAAGTTGTAGATCTTTTCTTGAGCAGCTAATCTAACTGGGAATGGGTCAGCTCTGGTAGACATCTTAGCATCGATAGAGGCAACTCTAGCTTGAACGTTAGCATCGTTAATCAACTTGGAGTTAGCTCTGGCGGTAACAGAGGCAGCGTTAGCTTCTAAAGCGGCAGCAACATCTTCACCGGAGACGTTCTTAGCGATGGTAACAACTTCAGACAATTTTTGGGTGGCAAAAGAGAAGTAACCCTTCAATTCAGCGTCCAATTTGTTTTCGTTTTCCAAATCAACTGGAGTGTGTAACAAAGAAGAAGAAGTGGCAACGACAACTCTGTCTTGACCGAACTTGGCAACAGCCTTGTTAACGAAGTCAGAAGACTTGGCGAAGTTGTTCTTCCAAATGTTTCTACCATCGACAATACCGACAGATAAAGTTTGGTTGTCACCAATGATAGCAGCAACTTGTTCGAATTGGTCAGCAGCTCTGACGAAATCGAAGTGGAAACCAGCAACTGGTAAACCCTTGATAGCGTCTAAGTTTGGAACAACGGTACCGAAGTAAGAAGCTAAAGTGATCTTTGGTAAACCAGCTTCTTGAGCCAATTTAGTGTAAGCAGTCTTAATAGCGGCTTGAACGTTAGTTGGTAAATCCAAGACTAAGATTGGTTCATCAATTTGAACGTCAGTGGCACCAGCAGCGGCCAATTTCTTTAAGATTTCAACGTAAGCTGGTAACAATTTGTCCAATAAGGATAATGGATCCAAGTCCAAAGAGTCCTTGTCAGCCTTACCTAAATGTAAGAAAGAGACTGGACCAACTAAGACTGGTCTAGTTTGAATACCTAATTCCTTAGCTTCCAAAAATTCGTCAACTGGTTTTTGACCGTTCAATTTGAAAGTAGTTGAGTTAGAGAAAGTTGGTCTAACGTAATGGTAGTTAGAATCGAACCATTTAACCATTTCCAAAGCGGTAACATCGACAGCCTTTTCAGTTTCAGTGGCCTTTCTTTGTAAACCTCTACCCATAGCGAAGAAAGTGTCAATTAAAGATAAATCGAACTTAGTGTAACGGTCTGGGATAACGTTGAACAAAACAGCTAAATCTAAGACTTGATCGTAGAAGGAGAAATCGTTAGAAGCAATGATGTCAACACCAGCTTCCTTTTGCAATTTCCAGTTAGAAGCTCTGATGTCCTTACCGACCTTGAATAATTCTTCGATGGTAATCTTACCATTCCAGTAGCCTTCAGTGGCTTTCTTCAATTCTCTGTTTGGACCAATTCTTGGGAAACCTAAGACAGCAGACTTAACCATTTTTAATGTATGTTAATTTGAGTTGTGTGTTAGATACTTTTTTATAAAAATATAAATAAGAGAGTAAAGAGAAGTGTTATAAATTTCGGTACAACTACTAATTGGGTCCTTTATATATATTTGAATAAATTTTCAACGTAATTTTTTGTCCCCCAAAAACTGCATACCAATGAATCATCGTACACATTAAGGTTACACAATTTTTCACTCATCACAATTTTCCAAAAATGAAAAAAAATATTGAAAAAAAAGTGGTGGTAAAGTGAACACCGCATAGGAAACGGGCATCGCAAGACAATCACAGATCATCGCAGTGTGACAAACAAGAGCTTGGATTAAAATGTGTGTAGTAGTAGTATTAGTAGTAGTAGTAGTAGTTTACACGATTGTTACCTTGTGTGTTGAGCAACCCATCATAGTAATACAGTGACCGTCTCCATGTATCCTCATTGAACAGACCCTTCTAGACGTCCCCATCCCATACAAGACTGAGTAACAGCGCTACCGGTGTCCAGTTTGCTCTTGACTCGGGTTATTTTGCTCACTTCCAATTCTGATTCCGGCCCGTTTCGGGACTCGGGAAAACTGTGGCTCCGTTTCCGTGTGCCGTGATCTCGGGGGGAAAGTGTGCGCCACAGCACGTGATCCGGTTTGATTCCTGGAATTTCAGTTTCAGATGAAATTTGAAGTTGGACCAGATGTGGTGTATGTGTCATGGTATTAGAGGGCAGGATCTGCAATGACAAACACACCCTTAGAGGCAGAGTACAACAAGCTACTATCCAGGAACGATGAACTGATCAAACAGGACGTCACACTATACAAAGAGTACACGACGCTGCTGCGGAAGGCCTCCAGTTTGATGCGTGTGTTGGAAGAGATGGACCCCACGACGCCCACATTGGATGAACCAGTGAAACTTATATCGCAGGATTCAGTCAATATCGTGCCCGATTTACAATGGTACAACGATCAATTATTGAAAGTGTCCAACGATTTAGATAATTATGATATACCGGATGAATTGGAGGATTCATACAAACTGTATAAAGAGACACCATTCCTTCATAAAGATTCTTTAGAATAAATAAATACTATATATATGAAAATTCAATAATCTATGCGTTTATCTTTCTTTGATCGTTCTTAATGGCATTCTCTAAGGCTTTCTTATTGATAAATAATCCACAAAGAAATTTCCGAACATGCGGCTTAAACCTAAATTTATCCATCATTTCCATCACTTTAGAGAACATTATCTCACTTTCAAATAATGTAGAACCATATGTGTTGTTCAACTCAGTCAAAGTTTTAATGGCTCCATTCGAAAGAATATGATTACCTAATTGACTGACTGTCTCCAACACTTTTTCAACAATTTCATCTAATTCATCACCATTACTACTAATGGCACTTGTGGTGGTGTATGATCTCTCCTTACGAGAATGAGACTCGCTACTTGTATTGTTATGATTGCTCTTATTATTTGTGTAAGAAACACTATCCAAAGATTTTGTTCTCATACGGTTAATAGTTTGATCCTTGGCACAAATATCGTTTTCAGTGGGAGGGTTTTCAATGTTATTCATTTCCACTAACAAATTATCTAAATTGTAATCAATCGTCGGAGTTGAACCCACACTGACCAATTCATTACTAGTGGCATTGAATTCAATCATTTCATCCTTATACTCCTCATGTGAAATCCATGTACGTTCTTTAAAGGAAAGAAATTTATCTAATCTGTTAGGTAATGAAATACCCATGGGTTGACCATGTACACTCAATGTACAATCCCACCCCATTTCATCTAGAATTTCACAACCTTCTTTAGTTTGTCCAATTAACCCTAACACAAAAAATGCAGTGAATTTAACACTTGTGATATCTGTATCATATGATATTTCAATGATATCTTCCACCACAGAATAATTGTCTAATAATCCAATCCCCAATTCAGTGGAGCCAATGTACCCACAACACCAAAGAGCAGATTTCACTTCAATTATATCACTGGATGATATCATAGAGTTCATATCATTGACAAAATTCTTCACAGTATTAATAAATTTAATTAAATCACCACTTTGACTCAATAAAGTGATACCGTCTTCAGTCTTGGCTAAACTTTCATAAAAATGTAAGGGCAATCTGTCTCTCTTCTGGAAACCATTGGGTTTCTTAGCCATGTAATTACATTCAGATAAAAATTCCTCCACAGTGGTAACGTATTCTCTGTTCTTAGTGTCTATCCATGATCTTCTCTCTTGTTCCACAAAATTGATTTCATTCAATAATTCAAACCCATAAGGTTTACTCAACAGTTCAAAAAGAATTGGGGAACGAATAAATACCATTTGATTCAAAAACGTTCTCAATGATACTTTCAGAGCACTAGATATATCTCTATCAATGATACATTCATACAAAGACTGATCTGCAATTGCAACCACATCGGGACTTAAATCATATAATTGTCTGGTTAACATTTCAATGTAGAAATTTTGTAATTTAACATGAGTCTCACCATGATCGTTATCTTGTGGATCCTGTTTCAATAACTCTTTCAATTTTTTACCAATATGTTTTGTAGCTTCAATTCTAACACTGACTTTAGATACCACGAGAGCCTTTCTTATAATGGTTCGACAATGGGCAGAATGAGCTAAATCTAATTCAGGTAAAGTCAACATCAAGAATTTTAAACCAAGGACAGATTCAAATTGGAACATTTTATAAATGACAGTGAAAAGATTCCATCTCGACAAGATTTTAACACCATTGGTGGATTGTGTTAATATCCCAATCATCTTGAAATAACCATACACAATCTTATTATTCAAAGTGTCCTCATTGAATATATTATCTTGTCTATAATTTTCCATAGCTCTAAATAATAATGATGCCAATTGAGGTATAATCTTAGTGTCATCTGTCAGAATTCTCATACCTTCCGGATTTACCGTCAACATTTTAATAAATTGACATCCGACTTGAACGTATTTCTGTGAAAGTCTTGCACCTTTATCCACATTGGAAAATCTTAGTCTTAAAGGTCTATAGAAAACTAATAACCGTCTAATGAATTTTGTTGATTTGACTAATTCTTCTAGTTGTTTTTTATTCATCAATGGACCTTCCAGCAATTCTTGAATGATATTCCAATTCCAAAGTGTAAAATCTTTTGTCTGTAGTACCCTCGTGTCGTAAACCATTTTTCTAAACCTTAAATCGTCCACATCGGACACTAAACTATCTTCTCTTACTTTTTGAGCATATGATTTTATATTTTCAATATAGTCTAGTTTGGACATACCAAGTGTGTTTCTGTTCTTGTTCATGCTATTAGTTATCTTACCCAGTTGAAATGTTTCAGCAATTACTGAAAGTTTATTGTTTGGGAAGTGTTCAAAATGAGGTAGACAACCTTTATTCACTAGATTCATTCGTAAGTTTAGATATTCTGCAAGTAGGTATCTGGCTTTCATAATTAAAGTACTATTAAATTCCTCCTTAAGGTTGTAAGTTAGTAATTGAATCACATAATCATGGAAATTACAACTATCAAGAACTTTGATTATCAATGCTAGGTATTGATTTATTGGTAAAGTATCATCCAGATATTCAGAGGGACTAAATTTGAATGATATGTTTTTGTTCTTATTCTTATAGACAATTGCCTTGATTCTTAAGACATCCAAAAAAATATCAATCAAATAATGTGCACATAATGGAACTTGGAAGAAAGATAATAATTCCCTTATAGGTTTAAAATTTTCCATAGAATATAACATGAACCCATTATAGTTTTTCAATGCTCTCGATATTAAAACAGTTGCATTTTGTAATTTCTCAATATTTATTGTCTTTTTAGTGTTGGTATCAGAGAAAACAGTTGCCAGAACTGTTATATCAAAATCTTTCAAAAAATATTTTCTTGTTGTGTGATTCCCCATTAATCCCAATACAGTATCTAATATAATGGATACTAATGAGAATGATGAATATTCTTGGAGTAATTCTTCTAATATACGTATACCACGACAACTGTTGACCATATCAGGATGAATAAAACACAATTCAAGAAATGTTTCAATGACCATTGTTCTCATTGAATCATCGCTTCTTTCGATACAACTAATAATGGCTTGCATTATCCCCTTAGTTAATCCCTTTTTATATTCTGCCATAGATCTTATTAAATTTAATGCTTGTTCTCTCTCAATTTGGAAGGAGTTATCCTTTGCCAATGTAATTATTATAAACGAATCAATTCTTGATTCAAATAATAATGAAATGAATTCATCTCCATTGATTAGATGTCGACAAATACGATACGCGGCAGCCACAACAAATTTATCATCTTTCAAGAGTAATGATTGAATAGTTTGCATAAATGAAGTCAAGACTAAGTCATGTCGAAGTTCGGGACGTTCCTTTAGTACATCTACCAAATTGTTAGCCTTTGATAATATAAATTCAGTGGAAACGTTTGTCTCTTGTAAACTTTCCATATAATCACTAATCATCCATGTAGCACTCTCCACGGGTAAACTTTCTAACGGATCCACAGAAGTATTTGCTTCTTCCTCATCATCGTCCTCATCTTCTTCTTCGTCACTATTTGTGCCATCATGATGCTCTTGAACAATAACCGTAGGATTTTCTCTCTTACGGATGTGTAATTTATCCATTTTACTACTGCAACTGGAAGCATCAGAGCGATTAGATTCAGTAATATTTTCCAATCTTTTTTCAATACTCTTGTCTGCTAATTTATCATCACTATTGAGTAGACGTGGGGTGTCTAGTATGTCATCCTGAGAATTGTTATATCTTAATGACGCTAAATTGGAAGATGCTTCAGATTCATTATTTTTCTTCGTAGTCTCATAAAGTATCTTCAAATCACTAATTTGTCTCTCCAATTTTTTAATAGTCTTATCCATTTCTCTAATCTGTGTGTTTGTCTTTATTTTCATGGAATGCTTCTGTAGATGTTCAGTGGAATAGGCACCTGTAAAAATATTGGAAGCAGCGGCATCTCTCACTCTTTCAATCTCCTCCCTCTTCCTTTTAGTTTCATTCAATTCTTGTTGTAACAGAGATATATCAGTCTTCAAACTATGTTTATTCTTTGATATACTTCTGCGTGGTCTTCTTTTCTGAAGTGGACTAGTTGGTGAGGGTGATCCTATATCAAATCTTCTTGTAGACACAAATGAAGTGGACAACACCAGATTATTCCTCCTCAAAGATGTGCTACTATTTTTATTGCTGTATACGGGGGATCTACTGCCACTCTTCGGTTCTGATGCATCTATGAGATTGTTCAATCCAGATGATCCCTGTATAGATTCGTTCATGGTCAATTCTATAAGGTATTTATAAAGGTTCTACCAATCACGCAAATCTAACTTAATAGTTCTACAGTGTAGATACTTAAATGTTTATTTACCTTTGTTTGAAGGTTTAAATCTTAGATGTTTAAATTTCCGTCAAATTATTTCAATGAAATTAAAATAATAATAATAGTTAACAATAAATTGATTAAATCAAATCTGTATGAAAAATGCCAGAGTTTAATATTTGAATATATATGTGAATCGTTTATATTTATTTACAAGATTTTATTTCCCAGATTGGAATATATCTTTCAATTCTTTAGAAATTGAGTCAGTGTCTTCATCATCCTTAGGTATTTCGTGATGCAACGAAGAACTCTTGAATAAGTTCTTTAAAGTAGCATTAAATTCATAAATATTGTCAATATCCCATATCCAACATGAACCTAGGAGAAACATCGAAAAGAATCCAGCAGAGAGACCAGTTGATAGAAGTATAGCTTGTGCACCAATCGATTGGGCAGCACTATTGGGTAATTTATGATTGAATTGGAAAGTGTTTGGCTTATCTATATATTAAATAAGGTATTCATTCAATGTTAGTAAAAATAGCTGTAAGATATCAGTAGGGGTCAAAATATGGTGTCATCTACATACATTTCAGTTGAGTGATTGTTCTGTGAGTCAGTCTGGAAACGAAAAACGTTAGGGCAGTACTCCCAAAAAATCTCAACATTTCACGTCTTCTTCTCTGTATCAGAAGCATATCTTTATTATTAGTTTGTGACATTTAGTTCAATTAACTTGGTGTATGGTTTCAAAGTAAGTAAAGAACCCTTTTAATACTATTGAATAATTTTTCAGATGAGTTTTTTGTATTATGTAAAATTATAGAAAGTAATGTATGATATTACATATTATTATGTTTGAAGATGTAGGATTTGTTCGTGAGATTAATTTAATATGACATGAATATAATATATTGTATATATATTATTTGCAATTAATCTTGTCTCATCTTTAAATTCCTCTTTATCACTTTGTCTTTCTTAATAATGTAGACAACGGCCCCCCAACCAGACAATGCATCACGATCAGCAGCATTCAATAGTGCTTGACTTATAGTTTCAAAAAGGTCTTCAGCTTCCATGTTTGGTTCATATAATGATTCACACATACCAAATAATTGATCAGATGCCGTACCACTCACTATAAAATCTTTAGCTTCATCTACACAACCAATTAAATCGAACCCTGCAATAAAAGGTTTCCCCGTCTTGTTACTAATACCAGCCACTACTGGTCCAACAAAATATGGACCAAATCTTCTTTCATATAGTGTACTAGATACTAATTGTGTAAATGTTTCTGGTTCAATGGGTCTATCCTCTTTCAATTTATATAAATTTGTCTTATAACGGAACACTTCACTTAATGTAGTGGCATCAGTGGCCAAACCTGTGATCCCAAGAAACACACCACCGTAATGGAAGATCTTTTCAAAATTATTAGACACACCTAGGGATTGTGAACCTAAACGTAAATCACACGCAATGGCCACACAATCTTTACCTGTCATGGCCACCACAATACCACCATTAATCGAACTTGGATCAGACATCTTATCTTTTATATTATTATCAACTGTTTATTGCTATTCAATTGGATTGTAATAGCCCTTCAATTACCTCTACCACTAGTACTACTACTATTACTATATATTTGCCACCTTTTTCAATATTAACAATATTAACATTATAAAATCAGGGTAACCCTTTTTACGATCATTCCAGACGTCAAATTGCAGAATTTCCCGATCCGGATATATTTCCCAATGGGGACATTTATGTCCAGATCGGGTATTTGTTTACATGTGACGCCAAATGTGGAAATTAATTTTTTTTCTTTTTGAATGAACGCGTTAGAAAGAGATGTGATAGTGTTATGTTGTGGGTGAGTTTGATACCGATCCGTTACTATTGTTGTCGTTATAGCTAGTCAACAAGAATGTCTGTGTCACAAGTGGAAGAGCAACCAAACATGTCACTAATGTCTACAGCTCCAGAAGAGATCACTCAAGGTTTAGAACAGACTCAAGATGCAGAAGATAGTCTCGGTGGCGTTCCACATGAACATCTAGAACAAGGTGAGCCAGATATCTCTATGGGTGAAGGTATACAGGCAGAGCAAGGACAGGATGAGGAAGATGATGTAGCATTAGTATCCTTTGTTCCCTTGGATAAATTACAAGTTAATGGTATCACTTCCGGTGATTTGAATAAATTGAGAGAGTTTGGGTTACACACTGTGGAGGCAGTCGCTTATGCTCCCAGAAAGGCCCTAATGGAAATCAAGGGTATCTCAGAGGCTAAAGCTGATAAATTACTGAATGAAGCGGCAAGATTAGTGCCTATGGGGTTTGTCACCGCGGCAGATTTCCACTCAAGAAGATCTGAAATGATCTGTTTGACCACAGGTTCTAAAAATTTAGATACTTTATTAGGTGGTGGTATAGAAACTGGGTCCATCACTGAATTGTTTGGTGAATTTAGAACGGGTAAATCACAACTGTGTCATACTTTAGCGGTTACTTGTCAAATTCCACTGGATATTGGTGGTGGTGAAGGTAAATGTTTATACATTGACACTGAAGGTACTTTCAGACCCGTGAGATTAGTCTCTATTGCACAAAGATTTGGACTGGATCCAGATGATGCTTTAAATAATGTAGCATACGCTAGAGCTTATAACGCAGACCATCAATTAAGATTACTAGATGCTGCAGCACAAATGATGAGTGAATCAAGATTTTCATTAATTGTGGTGGATTCTGTGATGGCTTTATATAGAACTGATTTTTCTGGTCGTGGTGAATTGAGTGCTAGACAAATGCATTTAGCCAAATTTATGCGTGCATTACAAAGATTAGCTGATCAATTCGGTGTAGCAGTAGTGGTGACCAATCAAGTGGTGGCTCAAGTGGATGGTGGTATGTCATTTAATCCGGATCCTAAGAAACCTATTGGTGGTAATATTATGGCCCATTCTTCTACAACAAGATTAGGTTTTAAGAAGGGTAAAGGTTGTCAAAGATATTGTAAAGTGGTAGACTCACCTTGTCTTCCTGAAGCAGAATGTGTATTTGCCATTTATGAAGATGGTATAGGTGATCCAAGAGAAGAAGATGAATAGATTTTTTAGATATTCTTCATTTTTAACGTTGTTATTATTACCATTCCCCCTGTGCATCATACATACTACCATATATATATTATTCAATCAATAATTCAATCGAGCAATGGATTAACTTCCCCATAGTTTACGTAATGTTTTGAGTTATTTCTTAGATCTTTAAATTCGTTGGAAAAAGCCGGAATTCCCCCCTTAAACGAAAACATTCCCAAAGAAGGAATCCGGATTTTGATCTTCCCATCCATTTTGCCTTGCAGCAGTGAGTTATTAATAACAAATGACAATTTTGGGTTTCACCTACTGGATCATATTCCCCTTCCCTTAACTCTGTACTGATTTCGGATTCTTATCGCTTAATCAAACTTTTAAAGGAACACACACATATCCTTTTCAGAATTTTTAACCCCCCTGGATAATATATTGATAGTAATCACAAAAGGAGTATGTTGAAAAGGTGGCTCTCCGTAAGTAAGAAAGATAGAGATAGATATCATAAGGAGGAGCAAGCTACTTCACATGTATCTGTTCCGACATCTCAACAACCAAGAAAGATACCGAATGGACATGCACCAATTTTGAATATTAATGATCATTTACCTAAGACTTCATCTCAGGATAATAATAATACGATTTTATTAGCACCTAACAATGTAGTGGAAAGGAATCAAGATAGTTCGTACGTTTGGAATCCATCTATGATCACTGGGTTAGATTTAAAAGAGCCAGTGACATCTGTGGTTAATGTCAGCGGTACTGCAACTTTACCATTTGGTGACGGTTCAAATAAAGTTTTCGGTTATGAAAATTTTGGTAACACTTGCTATTGTAACTCTGTGTTACAATGTCTTTATAATTTGGACGAATTTAGAGTTAATATCCTTCAATACCCTGTAAGATCAAATGTCGACCAAAGACATAGAAAATTAACAATGGTAGGCAGTACACCAAGACTATTTACGAGAGAGAGTTTTGAAACCAATGATAAATCAAACAATACTTGTAATAATAATAATAATTCTAATAATAATAACAATAATAAAGTCATTAACCATTCTAATAATAATTCTAATAATACAAGTACTGATTCTAGTAATAGTAGTACTGTACCTAATAATATTAATAACCATTCTAATAATAAAAATAAATACCCAGTGAAAAATAATATATCAGATAATATACCAAATAATTCTCAAAGGAAACACTCAAGTAATTCAGACACTGATAAAAAGCAATTATCTAATGTCATTGAACCAGTTCATACAGTAATTATGGCGTCAGATTCTACAACAGAAAAATTGCATGCGAATTGTAAAACTATTATAGTTGGAAGAAAAAAACATCCTTCCAATAGGACTCCACCAGCAACAGATACAAATTCATATAGATCATTGGTATCATCAACATCTCCAGAAATGGTAGGCCTGTTGGATTCGCAAAATGTTGAAAAACCAAAACCAAAAACTAACTATACTAGTGAACAAAGAAAGAAGAATGCTTTGATGACGGGACCAGTTCTTAATATTGACCATATGGTAAATGCCAATGTCAAACAAAATCTTTATAACGGTCTCAAAGATATTTTTGAATGTATCAATGAAAATGAAAATTTAACAGGTATTGTGTCGCCAACAAAATTAATTAACATTTTGAAAAAGGAAAACGCTTTATTTAATACAGTTTTACAACAAGATGCTCATGAATTTTTAAATTTTCTCTTAAATGAGCTAAATGATTATTTACAAGTTCATACACATACTAATATTCCTGATGAAGCTAGAAATTTTGTATTGAATCAATTTCAAGGGACAGTGACAAATAAACTTAAATGTTTGACTTGTGACACAGAAACTTCTAGTGATGAACCATTCTTAGATTTCCCAATTGAAGTGAACGGTGATAAAGATGGAAATATCCAAGAAATCATGCAATGTTACCAGTCAAGAGAACTATTAAATGGATCAAATAAGTTTTATTGTAATAGCTGTTGTGGTTTACAAGAAGCAGAAAGATTGGTTGGCTTAAAATATTTACCTAGTACTCTTGTTTTACATTTGAAAAGATTTAAATATTCAGAAGATGAAAATGCTAATGTGAAATTATTTAACAAAGTTTATTATCCAATCGATTTAAATGTGACTTCCACATTTGACCTGTCAATTTCAAAACAGTATGAATTGACAAGTGTATTAGTTCATATGGGGAATGGACCTCATCATGGGCATTACGTTTCCTTATGTAAAAGTAAGAAATTTGGTTGGTTACTCTTCGACGATGAAACAGTAGAGTCGGTTAATGAGAAGGGTGTCTTAAGATTCATTGGTGATACTGAAGATCAAACTACAGCATATGTCTTATTCTACAAAGAAATAACGCCAGAAAACAAGTCACAAGATTCTTTTGCTTCTTCTATCACTAAAGAAGTCAATAGTTATGAAGAGAATATTGCAGAACTTATAAAGTTTGATGATAAAATAAGATCAAAGAACAATCAAAAGCAAAAGCCTCAACCGCGACAGAATGTTTCCAATAATATTAATGATCACACTTTTGCTCGTAATAAAGAAAATGTACACATTGTTGAACATAAGGCTGCAAATACGAATAAACAAGCTAAGAGACGTTCAAAATTGCTAAGTTTTATCAAAGGATAATGTCTAATTGATCTTTTTCCAAATACAATATTTTTGTTATAAGAAATCTTATATATTTATTTTGTAATTCTTTTAATTAATACTTAATACATGCATGTTTACTTTATTTGTTTTGATTATATTCCCTTTTCACCTAAGCATGTCTATGCTAAAGGAGCATAGTTGAATAAATAAGAGATAGATTCACCATTGTGTAATCTTCTAATAGCTTCAGCTAATGTCGGACTTATATCGACTTGTTTAATAACTGGCAAGTTCAATTCTACAGGGACAGTGTTGGAACAAATGATATTTTTCAATCTACTATTACTCAATTTCTCCCTAGCATCACCAGAGAAGATACCATGTGTAACAAGAGCCAAAACTTCTTTAGCACCATGTTCTAAAAGGGTATCACAAGCTTTCACCAAAGTACCACATGTGTCAGCCATATCATCAATCAATAGACAAATTTTACCAGTAACATCACCGACTAACACCATTCTAGAAACTTCATTAGCCTTTTGTCTTTCTTTGTGAATTAAAGCAAAATTTAGATCCATCTTATCAGCTAAAGAAGCAACTCTTTTAGCACCACCAGCATCTGGAGAAACAAGGATTGTGTTACCTAAATCGATATTAGCCTTCATATAGTTTAAAAAGGTAGGTTCAGCATATAAGTTATCCACAGGGATATGGAAGAACCCTTGAATTTGTGAAGCATGTAAATCCATGGTAATGATATTGTCACAACCAGCAGTTTCTAATAGATTGGCCACTAATTTAGCAGTGATTGGGGCACGAGATTTATCCTTTCTATCTTGTCTGGCATATGGGAAGTTTGGAATCACTGCAGTGATTCTTCTAGCAGATGCAGCTTTACAAGCATGAATCAAAATTAACAATTCCATTAAGAAATCATTAATTTCTTCTTGACCATAACCGGTTTGAATAATGTAAACATCTTCATCACGAATACTTTCACCAATGGTTACCGAAGTTTCTTTATTAGAATATTGATAAACACCTACTTTAGATAATGGAATTCCCAACCTTTTAGAGATTAACTCAGCAAGTTCTGGATGAGAGTTACCTGAAATTAACTTAATACTATTTGATGTCATTTTTTCGTTGTCAGCTGAACTCATTAAATTGGAACTATTAGATTTATTAAACTCGTCAGTGTTATTCATATATTGTAATTAATGATTGGTATTGTTAAATAGATTACTTGATATTAGATGAGCTCTTCTTTTTTTGAAAATTTAAAAATTATTATAGTAACCCAGCTTCACTCAGAAAGTCCCGTAGAAATAGGTAAAAAAAGTTTTTTTTACAAAAATTTCAAGAAAATTTCAATAAAAATTGACACTTTGGGAGCCATTTCAAATATAAATGTCTAATAATATCATATTTATTGCACATAGTGACTTCGGTAATGGTCGTGACTATTTCCTTGCTTGTATTAATTCACTAATTTATATAATATAATTATTGTATTAACATAGACAACTAAATTTGTTTATTTTATCTATCATTATTAAAATCCGGTGCTTGACCATCTATCTTTATATAGGGGTATCATTAGTATTGTTGTAATTGACAGGGATTTTAAAACTCATCTACTTTTAGGATTAATTTCCCCTGGGCTCTTTGTGTAGCCATATATGAAAATGCATCCTTAGTGTCTTTCCAATGATAAACTTTATCAATAATACATCTAACTTCTCCACGTTCTAAGAAATCGCCACATTTGTTTATCCAATCATTTTTAGATGCAGTCTTAGCATTTGGATCGAAATGGAAATGAGTGTAATCATAATCATATAAAAGAGAACCAAACATCTTTCTAGCATTTGCACTTGGATTATCCCATTGTTCAAAAACGTCCTGCTTATAATCAGCGACATAATCACCTACAGTGGTTAAATAAGCACCATTATGATGAATTAAGTTCTTTGAATGAGATAAAATATCATAACCACCGATGAAATCTAAAACAACATTAAATTTACCTTGAGTGTACGGCACTTCAATTTCTTTATCTGTACCTTCCTCTGCAACCAATATTTTTTGTTCATCGATCATTTTTCTTAATGGTTTACTTGATTTACCTCTACAAGTCAAATAATTTATAAATATCATATCTTCTATTAAATCTGGGAAATAATCCTTTAAAGTATCAGCACTAGAACCGGTTGTAACTATTACAAGTTTTTGTTTTACACTGTAATATCTTTTTAATAATTGTATGGTAAACATTGCCACTGAACTAGTACCACCATTGATCAACACATTAGATTCAGGATTTAATTTACCCTTTTTCTCTAATCTATCTAGGATATTGACTGCAGCACCAAGACAATACAGTGAACCAGCAGCTTCCTTCTCACTCAAAGTCTCTGGTCTAAGAAGTATAGGATCAATACTTGGATCAATTAGTATAGATGATTGTAAACAACCATTAGCTAAGTGAGGATGATAATAAATACCAAAAACTTCATCACCTTCATTCCATTGATCTTTTAGTTTTTCACCTACGTGGGTAATGTACCCACTGTATTCTCTTCCAATACCTGCTGCACCGTAAATAGCTGTAGTGTACCCATTTTTAATTTTTAAATCGATTGGATTTAAACCGACATATTTCACTTGAACAATCAATTTGTTCTTATTTACAGGAAGCTTAACCTTATTGTCATAAGTAAATGTCAAAGGACCATTCTTAGAGTGAAAAACCAAAGCTTTAGTTGGAACATATGGCGCATGTCTTAAAGGTCTAGCGACTCTGTCTAGTTTTGTTATTTCATCTACGACTATCTCCTTTGGTGCGGAAACGTCATGATTCTCAGTGGCTAGGTTTTCCAAAACAGGATCTTTATTAGCAATAATTTTAGAAGACATTATCTAATTATCTTGAGTTATGAAGTTAACTTTGCAAGTGATCCAATATCAATCCAGGCTTTAAGTATTTGGAAAACTGCGATGTTTTTTATTTAATCTTTGAACCTTAAGTTTTTCCAAAAATGCGCTAATTTTGATTATCCGGAGATACCTACATAACTAGTATTGAGTTACTTAATTACTGACACATAGCTGAATCTGTGTAAAATTAATAGCGGCTTTTTTATTTGATGTGCTTAACTAGTTATGTTAAGTGTACATTTCATAAATTGCACTGTTCAGTGAAAATTTTCGAAATAAGAGAACATTTTTGAACAGGATAAACTAAAAGATAACTCTTTTCTCCAAGTAAATGCCACTAATAGTATTGTAACAGTAACTGTATTAGTTTCACCTATCCAACAGTACCATTGAAAGTTCTTGTATAGAATAATATTACATAATACAAAATTATATGCGGCTGTGCAAAAATCAAAATAACATTTTAAATGACTGTTTTAAACATCTGGACACCATCGATTAAATAATTATTTTTTTGTTTTTTTTCAAAATTTCATTTTTTTTCAAATCTCAAATTTCCAGAGCGTCTTTTTCATTGTAGCCCCCCGAGCTTCCCACGTCGCGGGAGGGGAGAATCCCATGTCCCAGGCAGAGAACTGCACTAACCTCTGTCTATCCGTCTGCCCGCTGCTGTGCTGTCGTTCGGCCTAACACATCCCACTCCAGGCCGAGGGAGTAAGCGTAGGCGCACAAACCCTACTGGGAAACTTACGCAGCAGGGAACCACTCAGGCGAAACTTGATCCTGATGGTTCTTGTACTTGTTAATAGTAATAGTAGTATTTCTTAGTATTATTTGCATTTGCTTTAATAAAATCGTAATCAAATCACACCAGAACAAAGTGTATGTGCTAGATGAGTTATAAGAGGATAGTTCTAATTAATTATGGATGTTACAGATAATATATCAATGCCAGAATACTTATGAGGAAAGCATCGAATGAAACAAAATCATGATTATGTTGAATAAAACACATTCATGATTGAGATAATCTTTTAAACATTACCTTATCATATTTTAAGAGGAACTTCCTAAATATATTACACCAAGATAAAAATTTACTAACAAGATTATATTATATTATTATTACAGTTATCAAAATGGGTATTTCTCGTGATTCTCGTCATAAAAGAGCTGCCACCGGTGCCAAGCGTGCTCAAATCAGAAAGAAGCGGAAGTTTGAATTGGGTAGACAACCAGCTAACACCAAGATTGGTACTAAGAGAATTCACTCTGTTAGAACTAGAGGTGGTAACAAGAAATTCAGAGCTTTAAGAATTGAAACTGGTAACTTCTCTTGGGCTTCTGAAGGTGTCGCCAAGAAGACTAGAATTGTAGGTGTCGCTTACCATCCATCTAACAATGAATTGGTTAGAACCAACACTTTAACTAAAGCTGCTATCGTTCAAATTGATGCCACTCCATTCAAGCAATGGTTTGAAACTCACTACGGTAAATCTTTAGGTAAGAAGAAGAACACCAAGGAAGAAGAAACCGCTCCAGCTTCTAAGAACGCTGAAAGAAAGTGGGCTTCCAGAGCTGCCTCTTCTAAGATTGAAGGTGCTGTTGAATCTCAATTCTCTGCCGGTAGATTATACGCTGCTATCTCTTCTAGACCAGGTCAATCCGGTAGATGTGATGGTTACATCTTGGAAGGTGAAGAATTAGCCTTCTACTTAAGAAGAATGACTTCTAAGAAATAAATAATTTTCGATTAATTTACAATAATTTTTCCATGTACCATTTATACTTTATTTAGTCTTTCTATTAAGAATAAAAAATAAAATAAACTATATCCTCCATTATAATAATCATTTAGTATTAATAGTTTTCTAATCAAATTTAAATAAGAACGTATTCAGTTAATTGAATCAATATACTGAAAACAATATGTTCACTCACGAGTCTAAGTAGTAATGTCAAATAATTATTTAAGTGTATCAAGATTACAATTACAAGAAGTTATTACTATTAATAATATATAATTTTAAATTCAGAAAAGGCAATAATCGTTTATCTGCATTCTTTTAAAAAAAGTCAGTACAGGTCTGTGTAAAATTTTCTCTCATCATTAAAAAACGAAGGAAACTAATGAATAATTATAATTAGATTTGAACCATTCCAAAACATATGCACTCACATATATCGATATGTATTCAATCTCTAGTTATATTTAAACTTGTATCAGTTCCTTAACATCTTTAAAATAAGAGGAAGTAAAATGTTTTGAACCATGGTCGAAAAAAAACGTCTTGTTTAAATACTCGGAATTTCACAATTTTATTGATGGAAAATATTTTTTCAATTTTAGTTAGGGTTTAAAAGAGATGAGCACATCAATTGTTTAAAATACGAGATATCAGATAGTTACCACAATGGGTAATTTGCTATTTCCCTTGATATCTAGAGATATCACTCTTGGTATTGACCATTACTCTTTTCAAATTAAAAAGGATCAACCATTCAATGGGATTATTAATGTACCCAGCGGTATCCACGTGATCCATTTCCAAAATACCACCAACAACGATAATGATGAAGACAATGGAGTCAGATATGGGTATTGGTTCCACGATGGCAATTATTATTTCCAATATGACGACAATTTGGAGATATTCCAAATGAGAGAGGAGACAGATGAAATTAAATTTGATAATGTTATGAAAGATTATCAACAAAGACAAAGTGTCATTGAATACCCTAAGATAGATGAAAATGATCAATGGGGGTCCTTAAGTGGATACATTAATTGGGATCAAATTCTTTCCATTAAGAAAGATTCTGATTCAAGCAAATTTATATATGTAGATTCTTCGATGAGTACTAAAGAGGAGACTCATTTACTTAACAAAACATTACAAACTACAGGTAGATCTGTAGATGAACAAGAACAAAAGCAAGAATACCTTGATTACACTCCAGTTAAATTTAAATCGAAAGATGCCATAAGAGCAGGTCATGAGATGGAGGATTTTAATGATAAATCATATTATCTTAATGAAATAATCTTAAAACAACATTTCCACAATTCAATTGCTTTATTCTTCAGTGAATTACAATTTACATATTTGAATGGTATCCTGTTTGCCAATTATGGTTCCAGTTTACAATGGCATTCTTTAATTGAATTGGTATGTGTATCTTCAAATGTAAGCAAATCCTTTATTGATACATTGGACCAGATTGTATCTTGTCAATTAAAGATCTTACCCGATGAATATGTGGATATCTTATTGAATGCGGAAATGTGGGGAAGATGTGTTACAGAGTCATTTCAAAAGGACTCCCTAGTGTTGACTCGTTCCATCTTGAATGCAAAATTACCAAATATATTCCAGTCTAATAATCAAAATGAGGATGATGATGAAGGTACCAACGTGGAAGAAGACAATGATAACAATTATTTCCTACCCAATATTGATGACAGTGATGACGATGAAGATCACCCTGTCATAGTAGAGAGTGTACAGTACAAGCGATGAATGAAAAATATCCACACTTTTCTCCTCCCCTACAAAGTCATTACCACATCAGTTGCTCCCGCACACATTAACCCCTTGTTTACAACAGGTGTTCATCATACACATACAACTATATATCCCTCCCCCTGAACAGTCGGTTGTTATTAAAAATGGCTCAATAATCGGAAGCCAAGACCACGTTACGAGTGGAAGTTTCCCGATTCGGACCAGTTTTTCACGGACTTCTAAAGAAAGGCGTAGAACTTGCCAGAGCCTTCCAGATTGTATTGTATTACTACTATTGACTTGTTTTGTGGAGTGACGACGTCCACGTGAATGGAGCGATCTTTTGTGGAACGTCGTAGAAGCTTCTGGGCGGAAATATAAGGGGTACCCTTGCGGTATATATCTAGCAAATTAAATATTTTGTAATATAAAAGGAAGACGTTGGAACGCAACTGGACAAGTGTTGTAATTGTGTTCAATTCTTACTTATTAACAAGAACAAACTAAAAGTTATATTAAACCAAGAAACAAAAAATCAAATATAATAATGTCTAAAGCTGTTGGTATCGATTTAGGTACAACATACTCGTGTGTTGCACATTTTGCTAATGATCGTGTGGAAATTATTGCCAACGATCAAGGTAATAGAACTACTCCCTCATATGTGGCATTTACAGACACAGAAAGATTAATTGGTGATGCTGCTCAAAATCAAGCTGCTATTAACCCACATAACACTGTTTTTGATGCTAAAAGATTAATTGGTCGTAAGTTTGATGACCCTGAAGTGACAAATGATGCTAAACATTATCCATTTAAAGTGGTTAACAAAGAAGGTAAACCTGCTGTGCAAGTGGAATTTAAGGGTGAAACTAAAGTGTTTACCCCAGAAGAAATTTCTTCTATGGTTTTAACTAAGATGAAGGAAACCGCTGAAGGGTTTTTAGGTTCTAGTGTCACTGATGCTGTGGTCACTGTACCAGCTTATTTCAATGATTCTCAAAGACAAGCCACTAAAGATGCCGGTACAATTGCTGGTTTGAACGTGTTACGTATTATTAATGAACCTACTGCCGCTGCTATTGCTTACGGTTTAGATAAGAAAGGTACTGCTGAACATAACGTTTTAATTTTCGATTTAGGTGGTGGTACTTTCGATGTCTCTTTGTTATCTATCGATGAAGGTATCTTTGAAGTGAAAGCCACTGCAGGTGATACTCATTTAGGTGGTGAAGATTTCGATAGTAGATTGGTAACACATTTGGCCGATGAATTTAAGAGAAAGAATAAGAAAGATATAACTTCAAATCAAAGATCATTAAGAAGATTAAGAACTGCCGCTGAAAGAGCTAAGAGAGCTTTGTCATCATCTGCTCAAACATCTATTGAAATTGATTCCTTATTTGAAGGTATTGATTTCTACACTTCTATCACTAGAGCTAGATTTGAAGAATTATGTGCTGATTTATTTAGATCTACTATTGATCCAGTGGAAAAAGTGTTGAGAGATGCTAAATTAGATAAATCTCAAGTAGATGAAATTGTCTTAGTTGGTGGTTCCACTAGAATTCCAAAAGTACAAAAATTGGTTACTGATTACTTTAATGGCAAAGAATTAAATAGATCTATTAACCCTGATGAAGCTGTTGCTTACGGTGCCGCCGTACAAGCTGCTATTTTAACCGGTGATACATCTACGAAGACTCAAGATTTATTGTTATTAGATGTGGCTCCATTATCATTAGGTATTGAAACTGCTGGTGGTATTATGACCAAATTAATTCCAAGAAATTCTACCATTCCAACAAAGAAATCAGAAACTTTCTCAACATATGCTGATAATCAACCAGGTGTGTTAATTCAAGTCTTTGAAGGTGAAAGAACAAGAACTAAAGATAATAATCTATTGGGTAAGTTCGAATTAGCTGGTATCCCACCTGCACCAAGAGGTGTTCCACAAGTGGAAGTCACTTTTGATATTGATGCTAATGGTATCTTAAACGTATCTGCTTTAGAAAAGGGTACTGGTAAGACTAACAAGATTACCATTACAAATGATAAAGGTAGATTGTCTAAGGATGATATTGAAAGAATGGTCGCTGAAGCTGAAAAATTCAAAGATGAAGATGAAAAGGAAGCTGAACGTGTACAGGCTAAGAATCAATTAGAAACATATGCCTTCACTTTGAAGAATAGTATCAGTGAAGCTGGTTTCAAAGAAAAAGTTAGTGAAGAAGATGTTAAAACATTGGAAACCGCTGCCCAAGAAACTATTGATTGGTTAGACGCTTCACAAGCCGCTTCCACTGAAGAATACAAGGATAGACAAAAGGAATTAGAAGGTACAGCTAACCCAATTATGGCTAAATTCTACGGTGCTGGTGGTGCTCCAGGTGGTGCTCCAGGCTTTGGTGGTGCTCCAGGTGCTGGTCCAGCTCCAGGCTCCGCTCCAGACACTGGTCCAACTGTTGAAGAAGTTGATTAATTAATTAACTCAGTATGATGAGATCTTTTATAAAATATATTCAATATGTTAGTGCTTTATATATCTGCTATAACAATACTTTTTATTACTATTACAGTTTCTTAATATTATTATGACATCTTTATTTTTTAACGCGTTTATAAATTATTAATATATATTTTGCTGACGTGAATTTTATCGAAGATGAGGAAAAGTAACACAACTTATACATAAGGTACGCATTGTTTTAATACTTTTCTATGAGTGAATCTGATGACTCTTTTGATGACAATTATATCAGAGAATATTTTTCTGAACCCCCTGTAGAATTAGTGGAGGAAAAGCAGACAGATCAATTTCAAACTCCATCGAAGCCCACAGGTCCCCTAATAGATAGTCTTAATCATTCCAGTGATGAACGAACATCTGTGGTTGATGACATTATATTTAACCGTTCTTTGAAATCAAATAGAAATGAGGGCCTATCAAGAACTTGTTTATCATCGCCTATAGGATCAACAGATCATCATAGCAGCAAACATGAGAAACGACAGAAGATGAATGCTAAAAGAAATGTACATCGTCATACTAAGACTTTAGAGAGAAGAGGTGGGTTAGAAAAGATGGAAGAGTTTGTAATGAAACAAGACAGGTTACATGAATTAAACCATTTGAACTTGGAAGCTGAAAATAACGCTATACCTTATGAATTAATGGATGATTTAGAAGCTGAACAACGAGAACAATTGGAAGATGAAGAACTGATTGCTTTCATAGAAAACAAAGAAGTATATGAAAGCGAACTGGAACAGCTTTTATCTGAGTTGTCTGTCAGTTAGATGGTGGTTGTACAAGTAAAGGTAAAACCTCATAACTCTACTTCGAAATGGCTGATCTTGATAAATCAAACAGTCATCCTAATGGAAATGCTAAAGACATTTTGTTAGACATCAAATGCATTGTACGGGAGCTGATTAGTCTCATTGTTGACTTGGATACTGTTTTAAAGTGATATATGTTTAATAATCCGTACAATGAAACATGCAAGACTCCTCTCTTAAGGTGTCGTTTCCAGAACATGAGTGTTAGACTCAATACCAGAAGCAGTGAAGAGCCATGTATAAGTATATAACTGTTTTCATAACTAAGCAATAGCACATCATATGTGTCGCGAAAATAAAATATTGTCATTATTTAAATGACTTCTAATTAAAAGATAATAAAACTACAAACAGAGGAAACAACAGTACTAGATTAAACTATATGAAGGCAATAGGAAATAAAAAATTACCTTTGGCAACAAGGAATGTGAATGTGAAAGAGTCTTTGAAGATTCCTAAGGAGAAGGGCGGCAATTCAATTGCTAAGAGAGAAAGAAATTTATCAATGAAAAATTCATTGATTGTAGATGATGTAAGTAATGTAAGTAACCTTCCAAAACCTCACAAAAACCAAGAACCAAATGAGAGGGTACTGGGATTAGGAGAAACTAAACAATTTGAACTAGGAGGAAATTTGGCGTTCCAAGAAGCACAGCGGCTAGGTCGGGTTGCTATGTTAAATCAAGAAGAGATTAAATTAGATGAAGAAATTCCCAATAGTGTTGAATTGACAAAACATAGTTTGAAAGCTTTACAGTATCGAATTTCTGTGGAGGAAACAAAGGACGATCTCTGTTTGCATTTCTTTTGTAGTCGAGACAATGTAAAGACTATTGACTTTTCAAGACTATGGTTTCTGTTTGAATTAGAAATGACAGTGACTGGAGAAATTAACTTAAGAAATGATTGCTATTATCAAAAAGTATATAGGTCAATTGATGAACAATGGCCGAAAAGCAATAGTATTTCTGAAGAATTGCCAAAAGGTTACCACCCGATGTCAATAAATCAAATAATTTTACCACAACCAATTGAAAATAGTTATTCAAAGAAGAGAAAGAATAGAAATATATCTGAAACAACAGTGGAAATGGAGACTATTATTGAAGACAGTATCAGACAAAAAAAAGTTAGATGTTCTAAAATGCCAACAAGTTTACTCGCAAATAGAAATAAAAAGGAAGTGTTTGAACATATTCCTATTGATGTTAAGAAAATATTAAACGACAAGTCATCTTCCTCAATTGCTGATTTTACAAATTCTATGGATGATATTTATATTAATTCGAATGATCCTAAAAGACACAAAAAATTGTCTTACTTCAAGTAGTAAGAATATGCATACCATTACGCAAAATTTTCTTTTGAAATATATTTAATTAAATAATACCCACACAATATAGGTGTCATTGTATATGATCTTGCTATTAGAAGAGCTCTATTTTTAATAAAGACGAGTTATCACAAATTTTTACTATAATATTTTGATCTATTGGATAAAGCAAAATATAAAGGTAATTAACTTTATAAATATTCTTTTATATTGTTTGATTTATTATAATGAGTGGAGGTAGAATAATTAAATTGTGATAACTTTCATATTTTATTTTTATTTATTTTTATTTGGCTTCAATAGTTTTTTAGTTCAAGTTGTTCAGCTGGAAAGATAATTTACAATTAAAAATATAAAAAATAAAAAACAATCAAACTATTCTTACGTAATTAGTTCGAAGAGTTCAAATAAAGTTTACATGCTCTTGCAGATGAAAAATTTGACTTATATCAATTACAGATTACTTAAATTATTTACCTTTTTCTTTTTTCCTTAACTTCATCATCAGTAGTTGGATGAAGTCTTATGACATTTGGATAATCTGGTCTATTATTCATATGACCTTGATGCCAATCATAACTTAAAGCATATGCAAAAACAGAACCATTTCTATTGAAATTAACCACTGGGATAGATGCCTGCATTGAAGGAAACCCTCTAAGTCTGTGCCTGTGATTCTTATCCCAGAAATGGAAGGAACCATCACCACCAGCAGTGGCAAAAGTACCATATATAGGATGGAACGCTATACTATTGACAGGATAAACCATTGACTGTGATTGAGAACCTGCTGTTCTATTTGGATTAGTTTGACGATGACATTTAAATGAGAACCCACTCTTCTTTTGCATTTCATCATCCACATATCTGATTGCACATCTTCCCTCTATGGATCCCACAGCGTAACCATCACCTTCGTTATAACATGCCACTACTCTTGTTTGCCATTTCAATGGTGATTGTGTAGCTTTAAATATAGTTCCTGGGTTACTCAAATTAATGATGGCTATATGTCTCTCAGCCGTACCTACGACCAGTAATTGTTGTTTACTATCCATAGTATATACTCTTTCCGGCATCATAACTGTGGACACTGGTTGTGGTTGCCTTAGATCCCAATATTTAATTGTTTTATCCCAGGAACCCGTCACTAAACATTCTGCATTTGTTGGACCACAGTTTACAAAACGTAATGCCTTCACAGGAGCATCATGCATCCCCACTTGTTGTGATTGACCACTGGCCACATCAAACACTTTCACTGCATTATCACAACCACCCGATGCCACTTTAGAACCATCATTACTCCATCGTGTGGTCAACACAGGTCCGGCATGTTCGTATTGAGAGCGACCTTGTGGAACACCATTCTGTACATCCCAAATTCTAACTTTACCATCCCAAGAACTTACAGCAAATATTAAATCTTGTTGTGGAGAGAATGCAATGTCAGAGATGGAATCATCAGCTGGGTTTGATATAACAATATCGTTGGCTAAGTCTTTTTCAGTTGCCATTGTGGTTGACGTGGAACCAGTATTACTGGAAGTATTAAAAAAAGACATTACTTAATATTATCAACACAAATTTTATCTTACCAAATATTTAATACTGTAAGGATCAATTGACTGGATATCTGGTACTTTGATCTATTCATTAAACTTTCAATGTTTCCAAATTTTGTAGGGCGATATGTATGTTTTTTTTTCTTACTTATTTAATTCAAACATTCGTGTAGAGTTATTAAGATGCCGATGACAATAAATAGGTAATATATGATCGTTATAATACAGAAGTTTTACATATTTATGAATTTATGTGGATGCTAATGTTATTAATGCCAATCCATAAAATTGAAATCCATTCCTGGAACGTCTAAAATGCTAGCTGATTTATCTTCATTCATTTGTTCAAATTGATTATCAGCCGTTGGAAGTGAATCCGAACTCCCACCGCTTCGTAAGATAGAATCAATTATTGGTGGGTCATTTGGTGGGTCATTCTTAGTAGAGAAGTCAAATACGTTTGTATCTTCATCATGTTCAAATTTCGAATTCAATAAACTAGCATCTCCAGAAACATTGGATAATATCACATCTTTATTTGCAATAATAGTAGTAGTTCCAACATCGTTACTAGAGTTAGGAGTATTATCTTTGCCATTGAAGGGTAACTGGTTGTCAGCCAGATGGTTGTTTGATGGCGAAACATTTACTTTATCCTCATAACTAGATCTTTCCAGTTCATTTTGAATGTTAGAAAATCTATTCTTTGATATGTTATTATATGATTTATCCCTTGTGGAAACCTCTGGAGTAAGTGTTGGTTTCCGTTCTCTTTTACTGTTATTAGCACTAAATGGAGATAGTGCAACAGACTCTTTACGATTTAAACTGGATCTAGTAGATAAATTAGAATCCATATTTTCCTCTTGATATGATGATTCAAAGTTACCCCCTGCTTCATGGACAGTAGATAATGGCATTGATAATTTGTCTTCCATCTTAAGATACACAGTATCATTAAGATTTAAGTCTTTACCTTGTGGTGTTAACGATGATAGCCCCTTTGATTCTATTGATGCATAAGATCGACTTCTGTTAAGCTTCCTTTGGTTAGGTAAACTGAAAGAATCTGGAGATTGTACAGTGCATGGTGACATGACATTAGGTGATGCAAAATATGAGTCATTAGTAACAAAATTATTATTAATATCTTTCCTCAATGTGGCGTATGCTGAAGTGGTGAGTTGTGATGAAGTCTTTTTCAAGAGACTTAGTTTGGATTCTCCATCTGGTACATTAAACATCTGTTCGTTATAAATTGCAGATTCATCAGTACTTGGGGCTATAGGAGGATCAACATCCTTTTTAGGTTTTTTAGCTTTCCGTCTCTTCGGTGATGAACTGGTTGTTGATTTACTAGACACTTTTCTCTTTTTCGTTGAATCAGCACTTGTTGGTACTACTTTTTTAGTTTTGCCTTTCTGTTTTGTGGTACTTTTTCCATTCTTTGTAGTTTTAGAAGTTGTAGAAGTTGGACTAGTCAATTCTGATTTAGAGTTCATTCCAGTAGGAAGATTCGTAGTAGATCCAGGAGTTGAAGAGTTCCTACTATAATTGATTGGATGCTGAAGTGTGTTCAATTGGGGTTGACTGCCTGTGACTCCCATAGAGTTATGATAATTTGGAACTGGCCAGCCAGTTGAAGAGTATCTGTTACTATTGAAGTCAGGCATGTGAGGTTGATTTAAACCTTGAGAAGGAGATTGTACTGCCATTCCCGGATGTTGTGGTTGGATCGCTTGTGGGTTAGATTGCATATATTGCATATATTGCATATGTTGTGGATCTTGATTACTGCTCATTGGAGAGACCATATTATTATTCATCATGTATTGAACGCCTTGTTGTGGTGGCTGATGCTGATGTTGATGCTGATGCTGTTGATACTGTTTCTGTTGATGCCGTTGTTGTTGACTATTCTTATTTGAAGTTATTAGAGAACGTATACTTGCTGGATTTATGACTTGTGAGCTATAATAACCTCTTTGTTCAGCCATATATTGTAATTTAGCAGCTTGCATTGTCATTCCTCTATTAGCAGTATCCTTTTTCCTACCGTGTGCTATGGTTTGGAAGTAGTGATTGGTAATATCTGAACCACCTCTACGAGTAGTAGTATTAAATGAGTCCCAAAACACTTGCCACCATTCACCTAGAAATCCATTTGGTGTATCAGAAGATGGGATAGGTGCACAGTTCTCTGTATCAATAATTTTTGCCTCTTGAATAAATGAAGCTGCCGAATTAGATAATGATGATTTCTTTAAGAAATCATATATATAATTGTTCAGACTCTTTTTAGATTCCTCTAATACAACTAATTCTTGCTCTCTTCTTTGCTGTTGTAGTTGTTGTTGTAGGTGCATCTGCTGCGCTTGTTGGTGCGCTTGTTGGTGTTGGTGTTGGTGTTGTTGTTCTGCAGTTCTATTTCCTTCCATATTGTAAACACCATTAGGGAGTGGAATCCCAAAATTTGTTCCTGTCATTCAGATAATAATATAGTATACAGATATGCAGTTTTTATGGTCTCAGATTGGCTTTATATTTGTTTATAGTTTGTTTGTTCTCTTGTTGGGAAGCCTATGAAAAAAAACTTCCTTGGAAATAAAAAACAATTTCCTTTCCCTCTAATACCAGACTAAAGGTGGATCAGTGTGCTTTAATATATGAAACTTAAACGTATCCAGTACAGAATAAGGGTATTTTAACGTATTTTTAAACTGATATAATCCTAAATTAAATAAACTTTGCAAACATTTTTAGTGTTTAAAAACTTCGCTTTCTCGAATTTTTTTTTTCCCGGATCTTTCAGGGTTCAGAGATGCCGTCTTATAACATAAAAGATTACCGTAGCAGCGATCAAGTAGTCACCAGTAGTGATATGACTAGATGGCGGCATATTTAAATATAATTGTAATATAGTAATATTTATAATGAGACCAAAATATACATAGGTTTATAGAATTTTTAAAAATCGTAAAAATACAAAGAATTAGGCAATCACAGGTGCTAAGACTGGGTTTTGAGCAACAACACCATTGTATGTAGTGTTCAAATATTTCAATAATTCCACCACTCTTTGCTTCATTTCCTCCGTTTGGAATTGCTTCAATCTTTCCATGTTTTCTTCTCTACCTAAAGTAGATTCTTGTTCCAATTTAATTCTTTCATTTTCTTTAGTGAAGACAGCAGCAAAGATTTCCACAATCTTTGGAGTTTCCTTAGTGATAATGGCATTGTTATCTTGGTACAACTTCATGATCAATTCAAACACTGGAGTGTATTCTTCGAAACCAGTGTGGAATGGTAAATGAGATAATAATGCTGGAAGAGTATGGTCTAATGGAACCAAATTTTCATGTTTCAAAGCCATTCTAGCGACACACCCACTCACATTAGAGTAAGCTCTGTCAATGATTTCTCTGGTGGCTTCATCATCTTCAGCAGCTAAAGCCTTTTGGTCAGCAGTACTCAAGATTTGATATAGAGCCTTTAAGATTGGTTCGTAAATAGAAGAAACATCAAATGGAGCGTATTGACATAATAAACCAACACCGTAGGCAGCGTTACCTCTAACTTCCAAAGATTTATCGTTAGTCAAACTAATGATTAAAGCTTCCATCATTTCGTGAATGAATGGATTTTGTTCTTTCATACCAAGGGCTAATTCAGAGACAGCGCCGACAGCGGAAGATCTCTTATTTTTAGATTTAGCTTGGAACAAAGCTAAGACGACAGATTTCAAACTTTCGAAGACCTTACCGAAATCACCACCTAAAGCATGAGCTAGACTGACTAAAACTTCTAAAGCAACATCTTGTAAAGTAGCTTCAGTTTCAGAAGCATCCATTTCTTCATCCTTTGGAACGTCTTCTTCCAAATCAATGGTTTGACAAGTGTGAGTACCCTTTAAGACACTTAGCACTTGAACACATAGAGCTTCTAATTGAGTGGAATCACCATTGTCCATGATGATAATAGCACCGAATTTCTTGATCATGTTGGCGAAATCTTCCAAGATGGTAATAACCATAGTGGTTTCAAATTCATCAGCTAAGTTGTTCATAGAAATATCTCTAGCATTCTTGATAACCATCAAGACATTAGCGTCGACGTAAGATGAAGCTGGTAAGCCCTTTGGATAAGCTTCTGGGACAACCTTAGAAGCTAATAAAACAGATTTAACAACGTTCCAAATAGTGTTCAAGGCAGTTTCTCTTAAACCGTAAGATTCTTCCACTTGTTCGTTTAAAACCTTCAAAGATTGTTCAACGTATGGTAAGAAATGTTCTTTAGTACCAATAGCTAATTCAGATAAAGCAGCAGCGGCAACTTCTTTTTCATAAGAAATACCAGTGTTGACAGTGAATTTGTTTTGTAAATCTTCTTCAGTGGCACCTTCAGCGAAAGCACTTAGTTCTTCTTCATCACCATCAAAGTTGAATTGATATTCATCCAATTCTAAGGTCTTGAAGATTTCTGGTAAGATAGTAACCAAGAATGAAGAAAAGTTTTCACCGTAAACCTTAGCCAAGTTAGCAATGAAAGCATAACCAGATTCTCTTAATCTAGCAGAGTCAGTCTTAATAGCTTCGTAAGCAGAATTAACTAATGGCTCAGCAAATTCGGCAAAAGTTTCAGATCTAACGGCTCTAGCCATAGTAGAAATATTTTCGAAAGTCATGGCTCTTAATTCAATATCTTCATCACTCATACCTTCAAGTTGAGCACAGTTTTGAATGTATTTTTCCAAGTATTGAACACTGGTCTTAAAGTAAGGAATGAAAGCAGAACCAGAGGCAAAGGCAGCAGAACCGATGGCAGAGACAACAGCACACTTTAATTTAGAGGAATTGTTGTTTTCTAACATGTGGAACAATTTGTTCATCAATGGTTCCAAGTAATCAGCAATAGCATCGTAAGCAATGAATTCCAACAAACCATCTAAGGCAACGGTAGCGTAATGGTAGATCACAACAAATTTAGCAGAGTCGATAATTTCAATGATCAATGGTAAATATTGAGCGTGGTATTTAGCAACTTCATCTTGTAATTCAACGGTCATTTGGTGGACACACTTCAAGGCAGCTAATTTAACAACTGGTTCAGAGTCTTTCAAACCAGTAATGGTAGCTGGGATGATTTTATCAAATTGAGACAAAATGTAATCTGGAGAACCAGTAACAGCCACAGAGATAGCCATCAAGATAGCTCTTCTTTCAAATGGATTAGATGATTGTAGCATAGCTGGTAAATGTTCGACAATGACAGTAGCAACTTGAGATGGTGGTAATTCAGAAGAGGCAAAAGCTAATAATCTAATGGCAGTCAAAGAAGTAGTGTTTTCTTCATTTTCACCAGTTTCGTCTTCGTTGTTTAATTCTTCATCAACATCGATCTCTTCGGCAGCAACCTTCAAGGCAGTTAAAGTGATTTCTGGACCCAATTTACCTTGAATAATCTTGGATTTTCTGTAAGATAAAGCGGAGATGATAAATTGAACAGAGAAAACTCTAACATCTTCATCAATTTGTTGGTTGACAGCGATTTGTAAAGCTAATTTAATCAAATCCACAATAGCGTTACCAGTCAATTGAGAATCTAATAATAAGAAATCATTCAAACAGTTGAAAATCAACTTAGCGTTAGTGGTATCATCAGCTTTGATAACAGCATCCAAAACGTTCACAACGGATGGAATCAAAGTCACGAATTTACTGGCTTGTTCTGGGTTGATAGCTTCTTGTTCTTCAATCAAACCAGAGACGTGGTTCAAAGCTTGAGCAGACAAGGATCTGGTTTCCAAAGAAGTGGTATCATTAATAGTTTGGGAAAACAAAGTTAAGAAATCGTCAATGTAGACGCTCAAAGCTGGGGTGAAATCTTCCAATAAAGATAACAAGATGAAAACAGAAGTTTGTCTAGTTTGTGGTTCATCACCAGCAGCAGCTTGAATCAAATTTGGAATCAAATCTGGCCATTTGTTAGAGTCTAATTCTTGGGTACCGATGGCAGCAATAACACGAGCATTAGAATGACGGATAATTTCCTTTGGTTCAGTAAAGGCAGTTTGCAACAAAGAAGATTTAATAGTGTTTTTGGAAGCATCGTCAATAGATTCCCAATGTTTTGGAACCAATTTTCTCACTTCGACACCGGCCAACTGTTTCAAAGCATCATCAGCACTGTTTTGTAAGATGTGAATCAAAGCAACAACAGATTGTGGGTTCTTGAAAAACTGGGTTTGTAAAGTCTTGGTAGCTTCTTTCAAACCGGCAGAGTTAGGTTGAACAATTGCTCCTAAAGTTTGCTCAAGTTGAGCCAAAAATTGTTGATCCATGATTTTATTTTAATAGTAAAAGTTCCTGGGTTGTACCTTCAAATGAATGGATCTATTCCGTAAAACTACCGTCAAATTGAAGAATAGTGGCGATGTCTTTCTTATGATTAAAATAACAACTTTACAAAACTGAGATTGAAAATTGAATAAAAAAAAAATTTTCGGTAACTCATCTCATCGCCAATTTTCAAATTTTTCACCGCGTCTCGAATAAAAAACAACTAATATTTAGGAAAGGAGCTTGTTTGATTACATCATCATTCAAATAATAACTAATTGTATCAATTCATTATCAAAAAATGCTTACATAAAATATAAAACAGATATCTTTATTTAGTCTCTTGCAGGTCCTTTTCAATATCCTCCAGTTTAGAATCTATATTGTCTATGCTCATGCCGATCACTGATCTGTACTTGCTTATCTTCGTGGTGGTATTGTAGTCTGTTCTTGTATTACAGATTTTATTGATCATTGCTCTTCTCTTGAATTGCAATAATGCTAATCTTATGCCTAATTCCAAAAGTCTCGCAGATTTATCATCGTTGTCCCCTGGTGAACTGTTGGGTTCCGATTTTATATCAGATTCTTCGTCTTGGGCTAACGTCGCCAGACGTAGTGCCTGTGATTTTTCTATGCATTGAATAAAATTACGTTTATAATTTTCAATGGATTTAGTAAGCTTGTCAGTTTCAATCTTTATTTCTGAATCCTTCCCATGGAAATCCTTTAACAACAATTGTCGTTTATGTTCAATGGTCTCTAACTTTTTATGATCTCTTTCAAGTTGTGTTTCAGTATTGGATATATCAGAAGCTACCGTTTTAATTTTTGTATCAATAGAAAACGTCAATTTATTAGTAATTTCTTTCAATTTACTGGTTAAATTCATTACTCCTGTTCTCTTGGAAGGTGATTCTACAGATTCAGGATAAACTTTCATTTGTGATTGATCCAATATTGGGATTGGTGATTCCATAGCCTCTGCTAAGATACCAGAACCCTTCATATTAGCTGTTGGTGGTGGTGATGTAATCAAGGCAAAATTCCTACTGTTACGATTTGGTTGCTTTTTGTATAGCATGGGCGATTGACCTAATATATCCAATTGTGAACTTTGAGGATCCTTCATCACAGATGAAGTCACCAAAGAATCCATGGAAGTTATATCATCCAACATCGAATTTAGACCATTTTGATCATCAGTAAAAGAATGTAAGTGTTTATTTTTAATAGCTGATTTAACTTGGGTTACAGTGATATCATTGGTGTTAGTATTGTTATTATTATTATTAACAACATTACTATATTGAACAGAAACAGGAACAACCTCTGAATTTATATTGTTATTAAATGCATTACCTTTATTATACCTGGCTAATATAGAGGCAGGTGATTCATTATCCAAATTCGTTACATCCATAGCACAACCCAACCCATATAGTTTATTACAAAGATCAAAATTTAAATTCAATGCAGCCAAATGTAATACTGTATTACCCAAACTATCTGGAAAATTTAAACACATCTTCAATAACTCATAGTCACTTTGTCCAATCACTGTAAGAATTTGTTCTAAATATGCGTTCATAATGACTGGATCCTTAGATTTGTTAACTGTCAATTCTACCAAATAATGAATAGGTAACCTTCCGTTTACATCTGGTGTCACAAGACAAACTTTCAATAAAGTTATAATTTCATGGAATACATTTTGTTTATAACAATTATTGTAAAATATGGATTTAGTAACACAATTGAACCCCATGGAGTTACATTGTAAAGCATTAGCATTTAATCTAATCAATAGATGTATCAGGGGCACATTCCCCATTGCTGTGGCCCAATGTAATGCAGTATGACGTTGATCGTCAATCGGGAAATTAATATCTAGATTTGGTGGTAATATTTGTAATTTTGCCAATAGACTTTCACTTTCTTGAGATATTTCTTCAATGGACAGTAATTGTAGTAAAGTTTGCTTGTAATCGTTTTCACTCAAGGGTAAACTTGGTGTTAAAGATCTGGACGATAAGGGAGTTGCATTGTCATTAGACGATGAAAACATGTCCACGACAGATCCACTTGAATGTTGAATATTTGATTTTTCCTTACGATGTTTTCTCTTTGATTTAGTAGAATGTGGTCTTTTCACACTTTTGGTTTGAATATTTGATATTATTCCTCTATAATGTTCTTGTTCTTGATCATGTAAGCTTACCTTTGGATTAATACCAGTGTTTGTCGTGGTGACAAAATTAGAAAAAATCGGTAAACTATTCTTCTTCCTTGTATTTTGTGTCGGTAGTTCTTGTGTATGATTATTAGTTGGTGCTGTATAAAATTGTAATGGTTTTTGTGTAGTAGAATAAGGTTGAGCGGTCATGGGTAAAGTTTTATTCATTATGTTGACACTGTTTGAATTCTCCTCATTATCTTCAATGGTTGAATTTGATGCCATAGATTGTAAATGTTCTCTCTGTGGTGTTTGAAACACTAAATTTTGCAAGGGACTCAAATTTGTATACATGGAAGCATTTGCATTTTTAATCTGACTAGTCTTAGCCTTCTTGGTTAAAGTGGTATTTGTATTATTATTACTCCCATTAAATGAATTTTTCTTTGGTGTCTTCTTGTAACTGGACGGCGAGGAGATTTTAGTACCTGGAGAATGTTTCCTCAATACACTATTCTTACTTCTCTTATTAGGTGGGTTATTTGGATCAAATTGGAAATTAAGAATACATGACACTACGGGTACATTAATATTATATTTCATGACGATTTCCTTAGCTGAATGTAACGGTATCCAAGTACCTTGGAAACGACCGTACCCACCTTGTACCTTTTCATGTTGCATGGTAGCAGACTCTTTCTCCAGCACTTTGGTCCTATGTGCCTTAGAGAATTGTGCCACTTTGAATATCTGTGTGACATTGATCCAATCATCTTTAGTTCTTCTCATCACAATCTTTGATTCGAACCCTTTAACATAACATTCATACACGTCTGTCTCCGAATACGTAGCAATCTCAATGATTGGATGACTCTCAGGTGTCAGATGTACCATCGATGACGGTTGTAAAGTTGTGTTGTCCTCCATTTTAAAGGAACCTGTATTATTAAACACCATATTCACTACCATGTTATTTTTTCTCTCAACTTAGTAAAAAACTGTAGTTTAAGGTAAGTAAAGCACACACTGAATGAAGCCTAACGGGGGGTAACCTATCTGTAGTAGCAAAAATATCCAACTGTCCCTTACCGCGACTGTACCTGGCTGCGATCCCTGTGGTTTGTACTGTATTTTGGCTGTAAATACCGAATCAAACTGGAGATCTATTATCGATCGCTTCTACATTTCTATACCCAAAAGGGAAAAAACGGTATAAGAACACGCGTTTTCGATTTATTTCACCATACAAAATTTTCCACTGGAAGGAACGAGCCACTTAATTAGTGATGGGGGACCCTGATGCGCTATATATATGTATATTCATATGTTGTATAATAGAAAACAGTCTTGACATGGTTGGTACCAACTGGTACAATTAAATTCAACACATTCACTGGTTACCAATTATTGTAGTATGTTATAAATAGCCTTAATCACTTTATATCACGTGGCACGACACTGTTAATTTTTCAAATTTTTCATTTCCAATTTGAAGACGTTTCTTGGGATTGTAAAGAAACAGTTTATCAAGGTCTATTCAGATCGATTAACATAGAAGACAGAGAGTCCATACGTATATAATGCTACCCTTATATCTATTGACCAATGCGAAGGGCCAACAAATGCGTGTCGAGTTGAAAAGCGGTGAAATCATCGAAGGTGAGTTGACCAATGTGGATAATTGGATGAATGTGACCCTATCCAATGTCAGTGAATACAGAAATCCAGAACAATTAGGCTCTCATCAAATTGAAATGGTCAAATCCAGTGAGATCTATTTGAAAGGTATTTACATCAAATATATCAAATTACAAGATGATATTATTGACACTGTGAAACAACAAATTAGTAACAATAATAACAACAATAACAATAATAAAAATTTCAGAAATAAATATAATAATAACAGTGGCAATAGAGGCTATAATAACCAAGGCCAAGGTAACAGAAGGAATTACAACAATAACAACAACAACAATAATAATAATAGAAGAAACTATAACAATAATCGTCGTTCATATCAACAAAATCCACAACAACAACATCAGCAACAACAACAACCAAGACCAAGTAATGGAATGGGTGGTTATGTCCAATTTAATGAAAATGATGACAATAAGATGGTGGAATTTTAAATTTGTAGACAATTTTTGCAAAGGTCTATGTTTTTAATTATTATTTCTTAGTCTTAAGGATTATGTAATATATATGTATACACTCACACATACAATATCTATATATGTGATTATTTTTTTTCCATCTCACTCATTCATTGTCTATAACGCATGCCATATGTTCTTTTCACAAAATATAGTGTGGTCAAATAACCTAATGCACCCATAGCACAACCACATAATGTATTGAAAAGTAAACTGTAACAAACAGAGATAAATATTGATGAGAATCCACGAATGTTTAGTACTTTAAAAACATAATATAGGGAAAAGCATTCCATATACCAGGCACAACTACTAGATAATTGGAATGATTTCCATCTCCAAGTAGTAGCATAGTTCTCGGCTGACACGGTCATCATAACATAAGAACAAATTATGGAAATTTCACAAATGACTAAACATAATAATAAAATGTTTGCCAATAGGAACCCGTACAAGTAATAGAATGTTGTCTTCTCTAACCAAACAGATTTATAAACGTATTGTAATTCCACGTAGATTATAATAAATGGGAAAATACCACAGGATAACATAGTGATAATAGTGAATGTATCCACAACAATTTTCTTAAATTGTAACTTGATCTTGTATCTTAATTTTTTGGATCCCATAGAAATATCATAACCCTTTGGATTATTCAAATTGTTTTTACCCTTTATGGAATCTCTTCTTAAGCGTTCGTATTCGTTGGGATTTCTCTTTAGAGCCACGGAACCACCTAAGACACTCAATGGGATACAAATGACAAAGTACACGGAAACCAATTTAACAATAGTACCAAATGGTAATGCATTTGTGGAATCATGTGCCCAGATAATACAATTTAAAAGAATGGTAATTAACATGACAGCACCTGGTAAAAGGGACCCACAAACAATAGAAAAAATTGTTGAATATGAGATAAAATTCTTCAAAGATCCTCTTCTTGATATAACTTTATTATTTTCTATTAACAATATAGTACCAACATATGATGCCATAAATGCACCCACTATGAAGAATAATATTGACATGGATAGAACAGAATTTCTAATATTATGCAATTTATTCAATGAACAGGAAATTGTCAATGAACCAATAATGGTAAATGAGAATTGAACCCCCATAGACACTAAAAAGATTAAAACATTAGGTAATGGGGTCTTATCATTGAAAAACCAACTTCTTGCAATAATAAACACTGAATTTTTTGATGACTTGTTGTCAGTTTCACTGTCGCCACCCTTACCGTCCTTGGTAATCTTAATCATAATAACACTCACAATAAATGACATTAACACTGCAATAGCAATAGAGTTGGCTAAACTGATCCAATGGAATTGATTGGAAACTTCTTTAGATAATTCACCATTATTGAAAAATAAATCAAATCTGTCTTTCCATTGAATATCGAAATCTTCTCTCCAATAGACAGAATAGGTAAATGGAATAAATGTCAATTCTTCTGGATCTTCTGGGACCACAATTTCATAATTGTCATAAGATTTGGAAGCACCTGGACAATGATAATCAGATACAGATTTAGGATAAACTTCAAGCCCAACAATGGCAAAATTGTAGTCATCTATCGCCTGGTATCTGATGACTAACATGACATGATTGTTAATATAAGCCTTACCTGTTTCCTCATCGATAAACCCTAATGGGAAACCAGAGGCATAATATTTCTTATTATCAGTAGTTGATATGAAAGTGGTGGCAGCAGGTAAATCATTATCAATTGCCCATTGAACCACATAGCCTTGTTCTACCAATTTCTTCAACTCTTTCATACCTTCCACTTTAGTCTTTCTAGCACATAAAGTTTCACAGTCATTATCTTTGCCAAAACGTAATTTATAGTCACTTTCCCATTTACGATCACCTCTAATAATCTCATTTAGGGACAAATGTAATGGTTTCTTGTACATCGTGGGTGGGCAAGTAAATTCCAAGTCATAATAGGCATATGGCAATTGCGTGACGTCTGACTCAACTTTGTTAACGATTAATTCCACATGATCACCACGACGGTATATAGTGGGCTTCAACAGACCGTCATTCGCAAGCCAAATTCGCGGTAGTATTCCTCGAAGAAACAGGAACACTCCAAGAACAAACAATGTAAGCGTATATGAAGTTTTCATTTTCTAGTCACTTCTACTGTAATTATTATAGTATATTTTTATCTCTTTTCAGTACTATAGAAGAACAACAACGACCATATAAATCGAAATATTTCACCTCTCAATCGCGGTCTGTGAGCTTGTATCTGTTTGGAAACGTAACAAAAGGTATTTGCTCTTAAGTTGAACTGTTGTTCTATTTTGAAAATAAATCGGCTTACTATGGACCAAAAAGACCACTGGAAAAAAAAAAAAAACACAGCTTGGCATCAAAACAAAAGAATCTAAAAAAATTAACCAGAAATTAATCTGGGGATTTACAATAAATTACAACTTGACATATATATCACTAACATACATCAAAAAAGGTACAATAAACTATTTAAATTACGGATAGTGCCAATTTGCCCTCAAAAATTCTCCCCCATAAACTCCTTTGACCCAAAATAGTCTTCTTCTGACTTCTTATTTTTATCTGATGTTCTAGTAGTGCTACTACGTACAAGATTGGGTGAAAGAACACCTGATGCCAACAAGTACGGACTTGCAAACCCTGGTGAACCGATACTGGTATTACCAGTGGTAGCTATGGTGTTAATATTGGAGAATGTCCCGTCTTCAACTGATGTATTATTTGTATCTTCTGGATCGTCCTTGTTATGTTTTGAAGATTGATGTTGTTGGTCCCATAGCTTCCCTTCTTCATCCTCAACACTCCCATTCAGTAACCTTTCTTGCTCTCTCAATTTAGTCTCTTCACGTGCTTCTGCTAACATCTCTTTGGCTTTACCTAATGAAACAGTCGGAGTACTATAGGAACTAATGACTGGTACAGTGGTATCGATGTCAATGGTAGTCTTAATCAAATTAGCCATCCATCCTCTCATTTCTTCTTTGGAATCGACAGCAAAATAATGGATACGTGGTTGAGTAAACGTTAAACCCTTTCTTGACCCAGGTTGTGGAGGTAATAATTTGAAACAGTAACGCCCCTTACCCGTACTTGCAGCATATAATGATACAAATTTGTCATCATCTCTAGCGGGTACCACTCTATAACCAGTGACATCAATTAAACCACGTTCTCTAGTATCAGTGGTACTAGAAAAGTAAGATAATCTGGTGCCTTCCAAAGTAAAGAAACGTGTCTTCCAAGTACTCATGGTTCCACTACCTTTCTTACTCATCCAACCAGAATAATCTGCTGTACGCATAGCATCCTTTACAGAAATAGATCTTAAACCTTCAACAAATGCAGATGTTTGTTGTTTCTTCAATGGTGCTTTAGTACTCATAGCACGTAATGTTTTACCCTTAGTAGCTTCACTAACAGATCTCTTATTCCTTTCATCTTCTAATATTTTCTTACTAACATCAATTGGGTTTGTAGTACTATCTCTTGCACTAACAGATCTTATCTTATCCTTTTTACTTGGTGATAATGCGGCTTCATTTTTACTTGTTGGTGTTGTTCCAGCAGCATTTTCTGTAAATTGTTGTCTAAATGGACTAGAAACAAAACTACTCTTTTTCTTAATAGATAAAGAATTTCCCTTCTTCAATGGAGTGGTATTTCCTGAAGTAGCTTTATCACCATTTCTTGAGAAATAAGATAACATAGATGAATTTCTTTTTGGTTTCTTCAATTCGGCAACGTCTGCATTTACTGGTTTATCTTCAGCAGATTCCTCCATTGATGGATTTTCATAAATACTTGACGTTGGTCTATCTAATGTACTCTCTTCTTCATAAACACTTTCAATATCATTTTCTGTAGAGTTACCAATAGGCTCCCTTTGAGGAATGTGTAAAGTGTCTTTGATACTATTTTCACCGGTTAATTTGGAAGATCTTTTCAATTTAGAAGAACTCTTGGTATCAACAACATTTGGCTTGGTGTTTTGATACAACGAATTTGGCGAATATGTTAGTCCTTCATTCAAATATTGTTTTGAACTACCAACCATAGGTGATTGAGCTGGTTGCGCAGGACTTGGGTATGAAGGAGGTTTTGGAGCTCTTCTAGGAGAGGTGAATAGATTTTGATCTTCTAATTCCTCTACAAGAGGTAATACGATTGTACCATCTTTAATATCCTTCACTATCTTATCGTTCAACAGTACTGACGTTGGGCGTACGGGTTGTTTGGAAGAAGCTTTCACTCTTGAAGGAAGATCATCCATTGATTGTGATATTTTCTTCAAGTTTTCAGTTTGATCTACAAAAGCGGGAGGCATTAGTTCCTTGGATCTTAATCCTACAAGAGAAGTTGCTGTTCTTCCAGAGTCATTTGTTGTAGCTGTTAGTTGTTGTTTTAAATTCTCAATTTCTTTAAACATTTCAAATCTTGTACCAAAGGAATTAACATCTAGTTCTTTCAAATGAGCTAATTCCAATTCCAACAATATTTTACCTGAAATTTTGTGTTGTTTAAATCTCGAAGCTGATTGAATATCAAACCCACAGTCAATAAAATAATCAGAAACTTCTTCTGGGGTCCAGTCCTTTACATTCATTGGATTCAAATGTTTACCATTAGTAGCAAGCGTAGAATTCAAAAGATCTCCATTACTTTGTGATCTAATTGCATTCGCACTATTTGACTTCGTGGAACGGTCAGTCACATTTAAATCTTCTGTACCAGAGACAATAGTTTCCTCCGTTATACTAGGTCCAATAGAATTGTTAGCACTTGAATTTGGTATTATACTCAAGGGGTCTTCAGGTTCGAATTTCAATTCTTCAATGGCTTTATCAATATCACTCATAGTGCTTCTTACTGAAATATTTCTATCAACACCAGCGGTAGCTTTACTTTCCTTATCTAACTTATTTAAAGGTGCCACAACGGTAGCATTTTGGATTTGTGGAGTTGGTAATGTACTATTGGTATCATTGGATGTTGGTGTGGAACTATTTGATTCGTGGAAGTTTGTTGATGAACTATTGATTCTTTTTTGTGATTTAGCTCTCATAATTGTAGGTTTCCTCTCAGTACTTATCACTTGAGTGAAACTCACCGGGTATAACCCTTCATCTTTTGTTCTCAAATTACGACCAAAATACCATCCATCATTGTATTGTTCATCATCAGCAATCACTTGAACCTTATCACCTGGCTTCATATCTAGTTCGTCTTCCATTCTCTTGGTATATTCATTGATACATATATAAACAGGGAATATTCTTGGTGTATCTTGACTGGTTGCACTGTCCATAAAACTGGAGTCTTTAGAATCCCCAGATACAGTGGTATCAAGTTGTGATAACATTGAAGACAAATTATTACTCATGTTCGGTGTAAATATCTTGACAAAATGTTCAATTTTAATAGTTTAACTCCGTTGGAGGGTGAGTGTTAATGGCCAATGAAATCTTTAAAATACTTTACGTTTGTTGGACTAATTGCAAAATCAATGTTGAAATAACTTTTACTCTTTCGTGTCTCGTAGTGTCCTTATATCGTACCAAATACTATATATCTTTCACTATCCAAACAAACAATCTATACTGTTGTTATTGCTGTTGCTTAGCTCTGTTATTTACACGATGGTGTTGGTATTTTTTTTTTTTCAAACGTTTCTTGTTTTTCATCCCTGTTAATTTAACACGAGACTGATCGACAAAATATATCTTCAATATTATATTAGTGTCACAATTTGTTATTTATTATAAAAGAATATACAAAAACGCTAGTGATTATAGAAGACATTACATCTGTTGTATTTGTTTCTTTAATGGACTGGGCTGGACTGTAAATGTCCGACAATGACATCGGTTCAAATGATAACTCAAGTCACTACGTGATACATTACGGTATGGACACTGAGTGCTTCTCTTATCTTTACAACCTCTAAAATGACCATATCTAATTATACGATCAGTCTTATTCATTATTTTTACACGTTTTGGTCTTTGTGGGCTTCTATCTTTCTTGAAAAATAATGATACATGTGTCTTAAGGGAACTCTTATTCATTCTTCTTCTTTTACGAATTCTCTTCATGCGTTCTTTCATAATTTTCTTCAATATAACCAACTCTTCTTCTTCCTCTATAGAAGGTTCCAAACACATTTCCCAAAATGTATCGTCGAAAAGTTCAGCTTCAAAGGGACTTTTATGTGTCAATGCTAGCCCTGTTTGAGTAATGCAATCAAATGACATTCTTATAATAATAGTTAAAGCAAATATATTATTTTGTCGTGCTAGAATGTGTATAAAATGTTAATGTTATATGAATATATTTATAGAAATTTCAGGGATTAAAGTAACCCAAATTAAATTGTTAATCATTACAAAATTGAATTTTGATTTTTTGTGTGTGTAACAAACTTGCTAATTAATGACATCGATGAAAAAAAAAACACGACTCAATTGGACCTTTATGTAAAGGGAGTCATAATTTTTTCACCCTTTTCTTTCTCATTATCATTAATTTAGCTGTTCTGATATCCACTTTTGATCTACAAAGTGCACATAGACCATGCGCCCCAACACCCCTTGAGCTATTAACCATTTGAAACAAACAGACACTACAGAAGACATGACCACATGGTGTTACCATTGCTGTTTCAGGTGAATCAAAACAAATGGGACATTTATAGTTTTTAATGGCTTTGTATGATTCTGGTGGTTTGGTATGTTCATCTTTTGTGTTTCCATTATCGTCTTCTTCATCAGGTATCTCCACCACTTGTTGTTCTGCAGCTTCTAAATCAATAGTTGTAATTCCACCTTCATCAGTGTCTGGTACGATATTATCAACAGGAGTAGCACGTCCGCTATTGTCAGTGACAGATATGATACCCGCTTGATTATTCGGACTAGTTTCTTGATTATGTATTTCAACCACAGGAACAGATGAGGAAACGTTCGCTACACTATGTATCTCATCATCACTAACCACTGTACTCACTTGACTGTCTCTTCCCGGTTCAACAAATGCTCTATCCAAATCAAAATCTTCCTCATCGGTAACATCTCTCTGGCCCATAACTTCCACCGAGTTCTCTCTTTCACTTACATCATCATCTGAGTTCTGCCTACTCCTCACATTATCAATATGATGTCCTTGTTCATCGGTTTGCCGTATAGAATCTGTACCTACGTCAGAATCACTATTACGTAATTCTGGGGACTCTGTTGGATCCATAATTCTTCTTCTTTTCTCAACACGAGGCTCATCCGAATCCGAACCATAGTGGCTATTATTATCATCACCACTATCACTGCCTGTCATGACGCTCTCTGTACCGTTGCTGACATCAGCAAACAACCTTTAAAACTATATCTAACTGGAAATCATTAACTAGTTTAAATGTTTATCATTTTTTTCGAACTAGAAAGTGACTGTTTTATTTAACATCCGTAAACTTCGGATTTATAAAATTCGGTGAAATAAATTTAGAGAAAATGTGTGGAAGTGGTATTTTTTGCGTCGGTCACTTGGACTCTAGGCAGAACGCGTAGACTGATGAGCCTGGACGTGCCCGTCCAGGCGGTTTCGCTTAGGCCGGCGGTCCTGGTGGTTACTGAGACTACGCTCGCGGGCGGGGCAGAACGACGGAGGGGAGCAGACAGGGAACACTCGGCCTGCAGTTCCACAGAGGTTTCCCACTCAAGATATATTACTAAAAGTGTATTTGGACTTTAAATGCGTAGTACTTGGTTTACACCTTAAGCAGTAGAAGCTCAACTAAAAACTAGGTAATAATGTCAGGTAACGGTGCTCAAGGTACTAAATTCAGAATTTCTGTATGTTAAACGATTGTTTTATTTTGAAAAGTAGTGGTTTAAGTGATGTGATTATGACTAGAAAATGAAATAGAAATCCAATGAGAACTTTAGAATGAAATACAATACAATTATTCATTGAGTTAATATGATATGTGGACGAGATTAACTGTATTATGATAAAACTGAAATGTAGATTTGATAACCAATATTACATCAACCCAAATGCGATGAGAAAACCCTCTAGAGAGAGACAGTGAAATAAATAAAACCAAATGGAACATATCTATATCCAAACACACTTTAAACTACGATTTTACTCCACAAATGAATATTATACTAACAATTAATTATCGGTATTATTTTACTATCGATTATATTTTAAACAGTTAGGTTTGCCAACTGGTGCCATCATGAACTGTGCTGATAACACTGGTGCTAGAAACTTATACATCATCGCTGTTAAAGGTTCTGGTTCTAGATTAAACAGATTGCCAGCTGCCTCTTTAGGTGATATGGTTATGGCCACTGTTAAGAAGGGTAAGCCAGAATTAAGAAAGAAGGTTATGCCAGCTATCGTTGTTCGTCAATCCAAGTCTTGGAGAAGAAAGGACGGTGTCTACTTATACTTCGAAGACAACGCCGGTGTCATTGCCAACCCAAAGGGTGAAATGAAGGGTTCTGCCATCACTGGTCCAGTCGGTAAAGAATGTGCCGATTTGTGGCCAAGAGTTGCCTCTAACTCTGGTGTTGTTGTGTAAATGCAGCATATTACTAAATTTTAGAGTCTCTTTTAAATAACTTTTTATATAACATACATTTTAGGTTCTTTTAAAAGAATAACAAAACAGTACAATTAAAAACGGAACATGATCACATTATACTCATATGATTATTATTATTAACATCTATATAAAAACGTATCTACTCATTTAATCGGACCCAATTAATTCTACATAGTTACTTGGGATGATACCTGTTTCACCTGTAGCTCTTCTTGCCTTCCACCATCTACCTTCAGTGTCTGTCACTTTTAATATTTCACCTTGATTAAATGATATTTCATATTGATCATTAGCATCAGCCTCGTATGAATATAATGCTCTTGCCGTTAAATTGAAATTATCCTCATCACCCATTACACTGTATAATCCTAATGTGTCACTCATATTGGTTTCAGTGTTCCCATTAGTCATGAAAGTGTCTGTTTGACCATTATTAGAATCACTCCCCGGTGTATTATTAATATCAGAATATAAACCACTTGGTGTGAATGATGGACCCGTGTTTTCAAAACCTGTTAACCCAGTGGATGATACATAATTATGTTGTTGAGGACCAGTATACGTGGTCCCACTTGAATATCCTGCGTTTTTGGAGACGGGCACCACTTTATTAGAACGGCGACGTATTCTCAATCTAGCATGTTCATAAGGTGACGGCCTAATACCTTTCAATGAGAATGAATCCACCCATCTATTTATTGGTGATGCATTATCACTACCGTAATAAAATAACCAAATAAAATTAATAATGGATAATAGAATGACACCAGCAGATGCAGCAGCTTTCCTCGAACCAGCACTATAAACTAAATTTGTTGCACTGTTAGTATTATAAACAAATGTGACCGCAGTGCAGGCAGTAATGAAATTTCTATAATAATCAATCATATCGTAAGCATAGAATACAGTTATTAGACATATCAGTACTAGTTGGAATGCAATACCCCACCATGTAAACCTGGGAAATGCTTCACCGTCAGATGCAGATGCAATAGAACCACCGATAGTAATAATCCATGCAATCAAAGCGATAGATGTAGTAGATAAACCAAATGGATCTCCAAACAGATTCTTTAGATCAAACGAGTGGTTTATTCTGGATTTAACTCCCCCTTGTGATCTTTTTTGAAAGTTCATACCTATATAATTTCAATGTGGATCAAGTCTATGAGAGTCTTCAATATTGTCAACAGTTTTAATTGACGTTGAATATTTTCATCTGAAACATTTTCGTGTTTAAAACTATTAAATTCTTCGCGATGCGCGTTAAGTAAAGACCAGTTTAATTAAATAGTGATATATTGACATATACAAAACCAATGTACAATAAAATCAGAACATTTATGACTGGCCCCAATTCATTATAATTTACAGTAGGTAAATATATTTATACACAATAACGACTGATATTGTCTTTTCAATACAGGCGGTTTGCTTGATTTAACGTGATATAATGTTTATGGAAATTCTCAGTTGACTCAAAAAGTCAAATTCAACGTGAATCCTCATCAGTCACTTGAAATTTATTTTATTAACATATAGCTACGTTCAAACGATATTTGTTAAACTCCCTTAGAATCCGTGCAGAGAAATAAGGGGGCAGTTGATTATGGAAGAATCTGGTATAGGTACTATTTTTCATGACAAAAATATCTTGAACAAACTTGTCTCTTTACACGCCTTTCCAGGTATTCAAACGGAGAAATCATTTTAACATTTATCACGACATACCAACTAGCTCTCCCCTTATAACAGCCCGAATTACCCTTAAAATATCAAGAATTACGTAGTATACCTATATTATATTCACTATATAATGTGGGCTTGTAGCTGATTACTATTTCTTCCATATTGTTAGATGTTCACTCTGGATTATGGTAGAGAACCCCGCTATTTTTGCAAAATAACACTTGTAATGGAATGGGATGAAGAAGAGTTTAAGAAGGATATTTCACTCAACTTCTCAGTGTTTCGAAACAATTTGTTCTTACCAAAACATCCACGTTCGTATGACTATTGGGATATAGATGCAGTGAACCGAAATATTGAAATATATAATATAGTCAAATATATGGCTTATCTAGAAGCAGCATACATAGCCATGGCAACTTCTCCTGTCTTATACTACATTAAACATTACTTCGACAATTTGCGCTGTGACAAATTCGTAAGAGCTGCCATTGAAGCAAGGATGTCCAAAGGAAAGTATGTGGCATATCCTCCTGAAACAAAGGATAACTTCCTCTTCCATTCTGTCGATGTCTACACTAGTTTTGATGAATGGTTAAAAAATGATGAAAAGGAAAAGGAAGCAGAATTGAAAAGAATTGCCAATTACATGAATTACTTAGAGCCTCCCATTGTTAATCGTGCGTATAACACATACTATGCAACATCAAACATCAAATTATCCCTAATAGAGCTTTCACCATATCGTCCATTTATTGAAGTACCTTCATCAAAATCGACTCGATTGAAATGCACTGTTGATCAGATACTATACTCAAACTTTTCCGGTGTTTTCAAAGGCTTATTCTTAGGGAATAAAACGAAAGTATCATTGCATCAAGCATTATCTCCTGACAAGAAAAAATTAACACCAGATGAGAAAAACCCTTGGGAAATCTATGATAGAAAGGTGCTTCCAGCTGACATATTTGTTAAGCCTCAACTACCACAAAATTGGAAGACAATTAAAAAGACGTTCGTGGAAAAAAGAGGGATCGAGTGGCTGCAGTTACCACATGAAGGTTCCAAGGATCACTTTCCCGTCTATGAAAAGATTGTTAACAACGATTTCTGAGATTTATGTGATAGATAAGTAGTTCAATGTTATTCTAGGTAGTGTTCACATATATTTGTTTCTTGGAATATGGATAGTCAATTGAAATACCTTATCTAAACAAAAGCTCAATATAGTAATGTTCCATTCTGCATAATCTAAATCCACAATGGCTGCCTAAGAAATAAGCAATCAGCAAAACTAGTTTACCAAGTCAGAGTTCCAGTATAAACTATCTTACAAAATAATAAGGATGATTTATTTCGAGGAAACGTTTTGGATTCTAGTATATATTCTTCTACAGTTAACGCATTGTCTGATTCCAATCTATAAGTGTAACTTTGATATTATAACCTTGCCTTTTCATGCCCTGTTTTCAAAAAGTGTTAATTTGTGATGTTCCAAGGGATTAATCAATCCAGACATATATATGAAACATCTTTAAAGTAGTATCAATCTTGAGAAGTGAAAGAATCTCACATTATCCTTCCACTGGACCATTAAGTGAACTTCGTCACTAATAACCTTCCATATTACAGCTAGAATCAGCAGTAATATAACTTCGTTAAAGAGTATTATTTTTTTTTTTTGTTGATTCAAGCATTCATTTATTAGATATGATTATATAAATATGGTAAGTTTATCGTTAACTAACTACCAACTCAATTTCTTCCCATCTGCACATACATAGAGCAATTGCTGGTAATACACTAAGAATTTCTGTCACAACGTACCAAATACAGGAAGTGCCACGTTCAATGAATTGTCTTATGATATCTGAAAAAACGAAAATAGATACCACACAAACGATACAATGAGTAACAGTTGAAATGGACAGTTTCTCTGTCGAATTCAATCTCTTCTTTAGTTTGGATAGGTTTTTAATATAGATATCCACATCATCAATAGTACTTCTAACTGATAATTTGACAATCTCATGGATTGATCGAACACCAAGGTGTTGTCTCTTTCTAAACGGATTTAAGTCGGAAAAATGCCACCCTATAAAACCTCTGTTCATCAAATTTAGAGATTGTTCGTCATTTTTTAGATGTGTTTTTAATTTGGAAATGTGTCTGATAAATACATCGACATCTTTTCTTGTGTTATTGATATTTCTTTCAAAATATACGTTGCCCTCCAAACGGTCAATCGTTTGTTGAAGATTTGATAAATGAGCCGCCCAATGCCAAATAGACTCTTGTACTACAAGTCTGAAGATATTTTTACAAATATCCCTATTAGAGGTGGTACGTTTAATGATACCTTCCATATCAACATTGTAATTAAAGGTCACACTGACGATTCTGTTTGGAAATAATATACAATCGATTTGGTGTCGGTTTAGACAAGCTATATTTTGTTGTGGAGTAGGCCTCTCGACGCATGGGACGCCAGAGTAGTAAGTCGTCGAAAGAAACAAATAAGAAGCAAAAAAGCCTTCTCTAGCACTAGTACTTCTTGTTTCTATAGCATTTATAACGTGATTACTAATACCCCAGTTGTATGCAATTATTCTCAAATCATCCCAGGTAGGATTATGACAATGTAGCCATATTTCCTCTTTGTCTCTGATAACTTCTTCCAGTGTCTCTAAGCTCTTAGCGTGCACTAATTGTTTGCTCTTGAGGAAAGTACAGGAGAATACTGTATTTAGGTCCAGCTGGTCAATTGGTACTTTAGTTTGATTATTCATTACGCACTTCTTAGATTGTGTATAAAATATATATTGTATTAAAGTAATTTCTTAATTAGCTATTTTTTCTATTAATTTAAGTTACAAAAATGACATAAAACCAATTATGGTTTTTGTCGCGTGCGGCGTAACGACATATAATAATTAAAGACGAGGAAACTCAAACTATTAAACAGCATCATTCACACCGACAGAATTTGTTAACCCTTCCTAGAGCCTGTACATAGATTAATGACAGACTTTCGTTGAGCATAGAACAACAAGGTGTGTACAAAATTCGGGTCAGAATTTCATTTCCACCACGGTATAAGGCATTGATATGTGTCTTTCTGCTTCTCCCTGTGCTTGCCTTCAATTATAGTTATGCTCTCAGGTAAATTATAATGATAAGCCAATAACGGCAGTCCAGCGCTTAGTGTCTTCAAAACATCTTTAACAATCCTGTGGGTGTATGATATCTTCGCGGACACCATCTTTACACTTTCTCTCTAGATATTGGAAGTAGGGTAGAACCAGATGATAAATCGAATCATATAGCATACGATTTGGGTTTTCGAAAGTCCATTTAAGCTTGGGTTTATTGAAATGTTGGACTTTATTCCATCAAGAGCTCTCCTTTTATCTTTCAACTGGTCTGCGACGGAATCACAAATGCTATATAGCTTACCTAGGTCCACTTCAACACTTAGCATATGTTCATTCTGCAAGAACGCACGTTTTAACAAAATAAACCTCTTTTCAACATCATGTATTGCTCACAATAATCAAGGGAGTGTTTATAAAGGAGGATATATCAATAGGATAACAAAATCAGCTTTTGTTTGTCTCTATCCAAGCTGATAAGGTGAATTGATAGCGGAGACAGATAGAACACTTTTTTGAGCGAACCAAGTTAAAGTGGATATATAGCAGAACTAAACAAGAACTGTTTAGACACTGAATGTTATATCAAACTAAGGTAGCACAAATACTCATAACATGCATGTTTGTCGCGTTTTCCAACCACTTTACCTATTCGGTATACGGATCATGATGAAGCAATACTTTCTGTTACAGGTAACACACTGCCTGATCCCCATCTGTTATCATTAACTTTGGTATAATACCCTTGCTTTTCTACAGCCTTTTTCAAAAATCGTTAATTTTTCATGTTTCAAGGGGTCATTAAATTCAGATATCTGTACGAAACATCTGCAAAGTAGTTTCAATCCTGAGAAATGAATGAACCCTACATTCTGTTTCCTGCCGAACCATCAGGTGCGTAATGGACAATCAAACAGGATCGTCATTTGGGCAGCTGGACGAAAGTAGGATATTTTCCTGTACGTTTCTTACGAGCAAAGAACTAGCAAAATATCCTGGCTTAGAGTCATTAAAAGAAGATATTATGAGCAAAAAGCAAATATAGCTACACTGTCATAATAAATTCTTTCAGTGATTCTAAGCTAGCATATTCTGTCAGTTGTTTGTCCGTAAGGAATGTACAGAAAAACATCCTATTTTTGGCCAGCTGCCCAAATGACGATCCCGTCTGATCGTCCATTAGGCACCTTTTGGATGGTGTGAATCAGACATTGTATTACAGTGATTTCCTAAGTAGCTATTTTTTTATTAATGTTACGAAAGTGACACAAAAGTGATTACCGTTCCTGTCGCGTGCGGCATAACGACATATAATAATTAAAGACGGGGAAACTCAAACTATTAAACAGCATCATTCACACCGACAGAATTTGTTGACCCTTCCGGGAGCGTTTACATGGAATAAATACCAACGTTTATTGAATACATAGAACTATTGGGCGTGTACAACATCCTGGCCAAAGCCACGCATGCACCAAGGCACTGATATGTGCCTTTCTACTTCTCCCCGTGCTTACCCTCAATAATGGTTGTGCTCCCAGGCAAGTTATAGTGATGAGCTAACAACAGCAGTCCAAAACCTATAATAGATATAGTTTCTAGGCCAGTAAAGTCGACTTAACGAAGTATTGGGGCCTTGATGGGTTTAGAACCAAAGAAATAGCATATACTCATCGTGCTGTGATTGAGGTAACCAATTCCAACCGCAACCACGACCTGTACATCCGTATGTTCACTAACTTCTAAGAATGTCAATCAAAGAACTCTGGGCGATTTAGTTTGATTAACTATATTGCATTTTCACACTATGTATACTTGCCTGATAAACCATTCCGTCTGGGCCTTTATATACACGTCTATCTATCCGTTGATTAATTGAGTATTAGGAACCTTGGGTGGATTAACGGGTGTAGACTAGCATAGAATAATTAATTGACACTTCTAAAAAGCCAGAAACTTATCAGTGAGTGACAATAACCAATTAAAAAAATGGGTGACTCGCATAGACGTCTGTATCGTACTTCCGACAGTACTGAATGTCGATATCCGGTAGAAGGTGTGACGTAAGGTAGAGTGGATATAATTGAAGATTCAGAAGTTGGTTTGGAGCATGATTTGGTTTTATTTTTGTAACTACTTGGGGTACATTAACTATCACACACCCACTCATAAACAATAATAGTCCTGTGTCTAATTGATTGAGTTACAAGCAAGACATTTTTTTTGTATATACCCCTACTCCCTTCCCCCAGAATCGCCACGTGTCATGTATTAATTATTGCTCCATTACGATCATTACTGTTACCAAATATACCAAAATAAGAAAGTCAGTGTATATATCGCATACTTCTATAGTTGAAACAGACTCCAAATTCCATGTTCTTTGGGAGGAATCATTAGCGCCAGTAATGCACACTAATGTGTATGAAATATTTGATAAATGCAACAAAATAGGGCCAATATTATGAGACTTTGTGAATTATTCTGGAAGTCATATAACATATTACCATTCTTCTCTAAATTCATTTGAACTATTTTTTGAATTATGTGTGTTTTGTTCCAACAATGAATCATCATCCCTTTCCAATATAAACATGTTTGTTGAATCTCCCAATAAGTTTTTATTTTTAAATGCAAGAATAGGTGTAGAATGGCTAGTGGTTGATCATATTATATACATACATAAAATTTTATATACTTTTAACTATTCGAAATAGAATTTGGGAGGAGATATAAGAGACCGTTAAGGCTTGATCCAATTTTTGAAGTTCCGAGTGTTTGTTGTGTTAAGGTTGTGGTCTCAGAGATATGCATTTTAGACAGCAAAATAAATCAATATTATGTCGAACACAGAATCATCCAAAGTGTAAATTGTTTTAATTCAGATGATGGAGGAAGAAAGATACACATATCTTTGCCCCTTGGAGTGAAGTGATTTCGAAAATGAAGCTGTCACATAGTTAGCACATAACGAATTTTTTTTGTGTCACAAAAACATAATTATAAGATAAAAAAGTAGTAATTAAAAAAATATTTTAGTATATTTGTATTCAGTTCATACTAGACACTAATACTTAAAAGAATATGTCTACTGAGTCTATCATATTGACACCAACAACCTCAAATTATGAGAGAAAATTCGTTTGTGCTTCTCTCGTCACTGGAGAAATAAAAACTGTTTCCACCTTAACTGCTCCTATGGAAGCCAACTTGTCATTACAAGAAAAAGTAAACCGAAAGGATCCAATTTGGTTAACCTGTTTAAACCCAACTCGGGATGATATAAACAATATTTTTAACGGATGGGAAATTACCACATCAGGAGTGGGTGCAATAAATCCAGAGAATACTATCGAGAGATTTGAAGAGTATCCTTCTTATATGTTCGTAGTCACATCACATTTTCCAGCCACCTTACCTATTTGGTATACAGAGCATGACGAAGAAAGAATTGAGACACCTAAGCAGGAACCCGTCTATTTATTCAAGTTTGCCGATAAGCTATTGACAATTTCATTCGGAGATTTTGAAGTTCAATTAGTAAAGGATATAATGACATTACACTCAATGGCTCTTCCCACTTCAATGAGCTTAGATATGTCTATTGGTGTTCTCGTTGATGAGCTTGTAAACAAATCCACAGAAGTAATACGCGATGTTGAAAAGAGGCTAATTTTGTTAGAACGTGCGTTCTTGCTGAACAAACATATGATAAGTGTTGAAATAGACCTGGGTAAGCTACATAGCATTTGTGGTGTCATAGAAAACCAGTTGAGAAATAAAAGAAGGGCTCTTGATGGAATAAAGTCCAGTATTTCAATAAATCCAAGCTTAAGTGGATTTTCGAAAACCCCAATCATATGTTATATGGTTCAATTTATCAGCTGGTTCTACCCTATTCCAAATGAACAGAGAGAAAGTGTAAAGATGGTCTCAGCGAAGATATCAGAAACCCACAGGATTGTTAAAGATGGTTTGAAAACACTAAGCACTTGTAAGGGTCAAATATCGTTGCTAGAGAAACTCATTAAGTCTCGCAGAAAGGAATGGCGGGTGTCTCTATTATATAGTGGTCTTGCATTACTTTTCGAGATAATTGGTTTCCCTGCTATATTGATAAATCATGATGGGGTCAAATGGCATTACTATACTGTACCACTAATTATTTTGTTTTTTTTGACCGCGGGCACCCTTTATTTAATATATAAAGGATATAAGCTGAAATAACATAGACGTAGAGGCATATTCATTTAATTTATGTAACAAATTAACTTTGAGTGATAATACACTGGCTGGAAGTTCTAATCTTTGTTTGCCTGGTATTGTATATACTATGCCGAATGAAATTTATGTCAAGAATGATCCTTCGCGGTATTTTTAATATTAAATAGTAGAATATGTTGAGCGATACAAGAATACGTTGAGCGATACAAGAATCTGTTGATTAATTTCTGTGTTCTACCTAATAAATGGTCAGGAACAAACAATCCTCTAACGAGTGGTTATAATAATGATGTTGGTTTGGTTATACATGGTCCAGGATTGTATCACAGAGAAAAAACTGTCGCTCACGTTAACAATTATTCTTTATTGTAAATGCTAATGACGTTATTGTTGATATGGTTTATGATTTATCTCTAGTTTTTCAACTATTAATAGTTGTGAAATGGGTTCTCTTTGACTGATGAAACGGACAGATGTTACCTAGAGTAATTCCTCTGTTAACAAACTAATAGACATCACAGGTTTTACAATATGCATTAATTACAGATTGTATTTCATAATTAATTATTAAACTGTAGTATAATTTAAAAATGGCCCCGCATGGCCTCTTCATAGTCGGGTAGTCCATCGTTGAGAGCCCCAGGTGGTAGCTGCAACCACTCGGTCCCTCTCATTTTTACAAACGTCTTCTTGATTATCTTCCAATTCTGTGGAAGTTGTGGTATAGCAAAAGAGTATATGGGAGTATTGTTGTTGTCGTAATATTTTTCAGACAACTCTTGATTTGATATTGATTTTGTTTTGTTCCTCAGAAATAAATCAAATAATTTCTTAATATATTGTTTCGATTGATATAAACAGAGTTCTTGAACATCGAGGTTAGATGGTGTAGGGCAAAGAAGAAACGCTTCTGGGGGTAGAATATATCGTTTACTACTCGTACCAGAAGTTTTGTAGGGAGGTTCTTCAACACACGGCAGATCAGGTTCCATAGGGCGGGCGATTTCTAGATGTTCCCTGTACCTCTCTATTCTTTGCAGTTCATCATCTCTTTCCATTTCATCAGTTCTTAGCCATTCATCAAAAGTAGTAAAAGCATTAGCAGGACGGAAAAGGAAACAGTCTTTTGTTTCAGAAGGATATGGCATATATTTTCCTTTGGACATTCTGGTCTCAATTGCGGTCTTCAACAACACATCATATGGACGTTTTACTGAAGGTTGTAGCATTATTCTAAACGTAGGGGAGTCTGACATAGATATATGGATGGCTTCTAAGTACATCATATACGTGAAGATTCTAAACACTTCTTTCGTTCTCTCAAACAAATCGTTATCAAAGTATCCATTTATAAGAGGATGTCTTGGGGAGAACGTATAAACTCCAACAGATTCATCATCGATAAAAGCATTCTTCTTGAAATCAACTAGTGCGAATTCCATTTCAGATATAATGCTGATAATATCAGTGGCAATTCTTCATAATCAATAAGGAAGTTGGTTCGTTTTATTTGTAATCCAATCATTGAAATAACTTATATATACCCTTTGGGAAATCTATTTAGAGCACCACCCTTAAATGTTACCGGTTATGTCAGTGCCATTCGGAAATTGTAAGGTACTTTTCTGGCCTTAAATTTGGACAAAAAATGATTAGTCAATCCACTATCTATCAAATGATTTTAGAATTATGAGTTGGACCGTTTATAATTTTCTTCCAGAGATTCTAATTGGATGATTCATTCGGAGAAAAGGTTCAAAGTTCATAAATATTTTATTGTATTTACATGTTGTATATATGTTTAAAAATTACTTGCAACATATATGTTCTTTTATATTCATTTAATATCCTTTCCTCTTCCCATCTTTAACAATATCCATTAATCTTTTGAATCCCTTCATGAAGTCTTTCCTGTGACGTTGTGATCTCTTCAATTCAGCTCTCTTACCAGGTTTCATATAAAATCTTTGTGACCTGCGATCTTGTGACACTTGGTTAGCAAACATTAACGAGTCTAATTTCCAAGTGGCTGTAGCTGTGTCTCCATTCATTACTGGTACCGTTCTTCCTGCTATGACACCGTACTTGTTAGACATAGCTAACTCCTTAATTTCCGTATTCTCTACTAGTACCGCTTTATCCATTAAAGATTTTGATTTATTTATCGTGTTATCTTTCAATACAGTGTCTAACCCTAAGTTTAATCCATTTTCAGATGTAATAGTAAAGTCTCGTAGCGGATTCAAGGGAATCTTGAAAGTGTTATCGTTTTGTTTTGAAGCTACAGAAGTGGTAAATTGTCGCGATAACAAACTTCGTATGCTGGATTGCACTCTTAAATTAAATATACGTTGCATAATCCTTTATTCGACTGCTTTATGGCTTGATCTGCAATTACTTTCAATTGTTACTAACTTTAATAATTAAATTTGAGCTCCGTGAAGAAATTAATTATTATTATAGAGAAAAAAAGTGACAAATTATTGGAACAGTTGATGATATTAATTTCTATAGTGATTTAAGCAATTTATAAAAGCAATGGCTGACGAAAGTGTTGTTGAGAACTCAGTAGAGATTGTTAACGAGGAAGGGGTGTCTCCCGTGCAAGAGGAACAATCCGTGGTTGATCAAGAAGTGGACACTACCGATAAGAAGAAAAAGAAAAAGAAGAAGAAGAAGAAGAACCCAATCAAGAATATTGCCAATTATTATCCGGAAGGTGTATATCCAGAAGGTGAATGGATGGACTATGGTCAAGATTTCAATTTGCAAAGAACCACTGATGAGGAGAAACGTTATTTGAAAAGAGATCAAGTACGTGAAGAACATTGGAATGAAGTAAGAAAGGGTGCCGAAATTCATCGTAGAGTGAGAAAGAATGCACAAAATAAGATTAAACCAGGTATGTTATTATCTGATATTGCTGATATCATTGAAAATGCCACTAGAAAATATACAGGTGCAGAAGATTTAACTAAGATGGATGATCCAAAATCGCAAGGTATTGGTTTCCCCACTGGGTTATCATTAAACCATATTGCAGCACATTTTACACCTAACGCTGGTGATAAGACCGTCTTAAAATATGAAGATGTGATGAAAGTGGATTTCGGTGTTCAAATCAATGGTAACATTATTGATTCTGCTTGGACTGTAGCATTTGACCCTACTTACGACAATTTGTTAACTGCCGTGAAAGAAGCCACTAATACTGGTATCAAAGAAGCAGGTATTGATGTTAGATTAACTGACATCGGTGAAGCTATTCAAGAAGTGATGGAATCATATGAAGTGGAAATTAATGGTGAAACTCATCAAGTGAAACCTTGTAGAAATTTATGTGGTCATAACATTGGTCCTTACAGTATTCATGCAGGTAAATCTGTACCTATTGTAAAGAATGGTGATAACACTAAGATGGAGGAAGGTGAACATTTTGCCATTGAAACTTTCGGTTCCACTGGTAGAGGTTATGTGGTCACCGATGGTGAATGTTCTCATTACGCTAGAAGTGCACAAGTGCATGGTGCTCCAACTTTAAACAGTGCTAAGAAATTGTTAAAGACTATTAATGATAATTTCGGTACATTACCATTCTGTCGTCGTTATTTAGATAAATTAGGTGAAGAGAAATACTTGTTTGCCCTAAATAATCTGGTCAATCAAGGTATTGTGCAAGATTACCCACCTTTGGTAGATATTAAAGGTTCTTACACCGCTCAATATGAGCATACCATCTTGTTACATCCACATAAGAAGGAAATCGTCTCTAAGGGGGAGGATTATTAAGTTACAACACTATTTATATAAGCATATATAAGTAATACCTTTATTTTCCAAAATATATGGATATTTTTCAACGATGTGAAAGAAAAACCGAAATATTTCAAAATATACACAAAAACCTGCCTTTAACTGTCAATTGTTACTAATAAACAAACAAGTAACGCCACCAACTTATACAAAGAATAAGAGAGCCAACCATGTCCCTTGTTGAAATTAAACCAGATGTCTTGGAATACAAACAACCATTAACTGTACAATCCACTGAATACGCCTCCATTACTAATAATTCCACGGAGACTATTGCCTTTAAAGTGAAGACCACTGCCCCCAAATTCTACTGTGTGAGACCCAATTCTGCTATTGTGGCACCAGGTGAGACTGTGGAAGTTCAAGTTATCTTTTTAGGTTTACCAGAGGAACCAAGTTTAGAAGCTAAATGTCGTGATAAATTCTTAGTGATAACACTACCTGCTCCATATGATTTGGGTGACAAACCTGTGGCTGATGCTTGGTCTGAATTGGAAGCTGAATTCGGTAAACAAGCTGTGTCCAAGAAGATTAAAGTTAAATATGTAGCTAACCCTGTGGATGAAGTTTTACCAACTGAAGAAGCCCCAGCTGTGGTCAGTGAAGAAGTTACAAAGGAAGAACAAGAAGAACCAACTAAAGTGGAAGAATCTACTTCTACTTCTTCTACAGGTTCTACCCCAACTTCCGCCAATGCTGAAGTGCCTACTTCTGCTGATAACGTTCAAGAAGAAGTTGTTGAAGAAAAGAAAGAATCAGAAACTACCAGTGATGTTGGTAAAGAATTACAATCAACGTCGAATCCTTACTTGCCTATAGTACTTGTTTTACTATTGGCTTTAATCGTCCGTTATTTTGTCTTCTAATCATTATTAGATTTGTTAAATCTTTCCATTTCTTTATTTCTTTATTACTCTCCTTACAAGATCACTGTTTATTATTATTATTATCCATTATTAATTTTGAAGAGATGTTCTTCTGTATTATGAATTCACATCATGAATTAAACGTTTTTAACATATGATTACATAGAACACAATATCGAACAATTGCTTTACTCTTTAACTTTATTCGTTTTTACAAATTTATTTTTATATATATATTACTATATAACTATTAGTATTATTCAATACCAATTGTTTTCTATATTATTGATCCATTGAAAATAGTAATAATAATTGCATGGCAAAAGACATTATAAAGATGAGAAGTTAATATTAATATATATGTAGATGATTGTTATTATATAATGAATCACAAAAAGCTAGACACAAATCTATTACACTTCTTAAGCTTCCAAAGCTAAACGACCCTTTGGGTTGGTAACCTTGACACCTAAAGCCTTAGCTCTGGATAAGATAACAACTCTGTTCTTGGCGGAGACGTTGTGAGCGATTTCAGCAGCGTAAGTCTTGGTGTGCATCATCAAAGTTTCTAAGTCCTTGACGTTAGCAACCAAGAAAATCTTGTGACCGGATGGGGACAAGAACTTGGTCTTCTTGTTGGAACCGTAACCGATAGTTGGTTCAGAAATGTTACCTCTGAATCTTCTTCTGACAACGGAATCAATACCCTTTTGCTTTCTCCAGTTTTCAGAGACTCTGTGGTAACGGTCAGAGTGATGTCTCTTAAACTTCTTGGTGTGCTTCTTGACAATCTTTGGATGAGGTAAAGCGGAAGCCATCTGTATAATTATGTTTTATCAAATAGATATTCGATAAAGATTATTGTTAGTAAAAAAATGTTTCAGATGAAAATTTATAATTATATTGACGTTAAAATTTTCTATTCCTATGTGTTGGTTTTATTATTTCGCAGTACTCTCATTGGAATCACATCCAATTCTCAATCATTGTTGTATTTCACTCTTTATCATCACATCAGTATAGTATACGTTTGCATTATATCGGTCATTGCATATCTCATTGGGAACTGGACCACATCGATAATACAGCACAGTAGCATTTTATTCTACAACATTACTTGGTTTCAACAGTCAACATAACACCTCATTCAATCTCCACATACCTTGATAAACACTGTCTTTAGTCGATTTAACTAATAATTACTGAAATTGCTGCAGTTCACTTTTATCAGTCTTTACTCGACTTTACTCTGGGATGGGAGGGAGCCCACTCTGAGGCTGAGACCAGTCTAGCCTCGAACCCACACGGGCCCGTGGTCCCACTAACGGGGAATTCTTCCAGAGGGAAACTGACTCTGCGGGCCCGCGAATACTGGGACTGGGCCCCCCCTGAGGCTGGAAGGACGGTTAACTCAGAAAATGGTGTCCCAAAAGGGAAACTCGGATTTGGTCTAAAACGAAAAATTTTGAGTTTTTTTGGAAAAAACAAAAAGGGGCCACACCCAGTCATCATTCAAAGCAGTCACTTTTTGGCAAACTATTTGGCAAACGATCTATTGACTTGTTCTGTAACAACCACCGTAAATTGGGATTTGTCAGTTTATTCATAGGGACTTTGGAATGTCTCTTGCTTAAATTGTAGTGATCTTCGAAAATAGTTCACTTCCAGAGCGTTCTGTTTGTAGAGTAAATGGAAATGACGCTATGAGTTTCCCCTATAACAAATATTCTGATAAATACTATAAAAGACTTATATTATATACAGTATGCTGTTAGTAAGTTCAAAAGGGGGACTTTACAACAGTTTTATACAGCTTACAATTCACTTGTAAATGATGTTAGCCGCCTTAAATAAATATTTTAACTCCTATTAATAGGAAAAAATAAGAATGAAAATCGATGTGATTAAACTAACAATAACGACAAACTTGAAAGAACAGTATAAAGCAAAGAGATACGCCCAATTGCCATGACCAATAACCAACAAATGTTTAGAAATGATTCCTCTCTAGCGTACCCAGGTATGGTCAACCCGGTTTACAATATTTTTGGTATGAATCCAGATGAATATAATCGTAAATTACAAAGGAGTTACATCAATTACCTTCACAATCAGAACATTGTGCAAACAGCAAAGAGAAGTTTTGGAGATGAATCTGTAAATTGTAATAAGAAAAGGAAATTTTGGTAAAAAATTTGTATGCATTACCATTAAATAGCGATCTTAATCGCCATTTTTGAATATATTCTTTATAATATCGTATAGTATAATATAGTAAATTGTATTATTAAAATAAATGTACAAAGGGGGAATCTGTGAAAGTAAACATATACATATATAAAGTCAAGATAATAGTACCGGCGAGACTGCTAATAAAGAATCTTCCTTCTTTTCTTACTTTCTCAAGTAATCTCTTAAATAATTACCCAATTTTTGAGCACCTTGCTCCATGGCATCCTTCAAAATCTGAATTTCATCATCTGCACTGATATTGAAATCAACAAACCCGTTGTTATTAGAATGGCTGGATGGATTGTAACTGTTACCATTGAATCCATCTTCATCTTCACCTTGATCTTCACCAAAATATGATGATGAAGAGATTGATGTAGCATTGTCAAAGGTTTTCAATTTAGTCTTAGCTTCACGAGAGGCTTCTTCATCGTAAGAACCACGGTTGAAGAATTGATCAGAAGAGATAGCCTTTTGGCCACCATATTTAGCAGCCACTTTACCTGAATATTTAGGACCAGAGGCAGCTCTCTGTGCCTCTTTTTGTTCTTTAGCTATATCATTAGCATCATTACCTACCATACCAAAACCTAATTTAGCAAATTTAGGTTTCAATTCTTCCACAGGACCTGATGGGGTATTGTTACTATATTCATCATCTTCATCATATGCAGTATCTTTGAAATCTTCTTCTTCATCAGAATCATCGTGTGTGTTATCGTTAAATTCATTATTACTACTGTAAACATTCTTATTAGTGTATGTGGTAGATTTTTTGAATGTGTTGGTTTGGGCTTCTTGCTTTTCTAATTCTGCCTCTTTTTCAAATTGATCAAACATGTCATCTGCTTGTGATTTATCCACTTTCTTGGCTGATAATCTTGTTGGTTTTCTGCTGGAAGATAAGATGGAATGTTTCTTTGTGGACGCACTACCAGATAATACAGAAGTCTTCTTTCTACCACCAGCTAAGATTGATGAGTGAGTGGAGGATCTAGACACATTAGGAGAAGTGGAACTAGCTCTAGATGTAGAATTACTCAATTTAGTTGGAGGTGGTGGAGAAGCCTTTGGCTTTTGCCAATTAGAGAAGAAATCATCGACACTACCATTCTTGGATCCGGCAGCTGATGAATCTGGAGTGGAATCAAAATCTATATCTTCTTCCAAATCATCCAATACTAAATCAGAAGGATGTAATTCCATATCCTTGGCAACACGTTTATTTAAATGGTCTTTATAACGTTTGGCCACAGCACTGGTGTATTTAGTGTGAGCATTGACATTGGATGTATTTAAAAATTGTTTACCATTGTTTTTAAGGAAGTAATCGCGTGCTCTATTGTTACCACCATATTTAAATCTTCTTAAATTGTTGATTGTCCATTTATCTAAAGTAGATGATTTCACAAAAGTGATGTGAACACCCAAATTTCTGTGGACTGCAGAACATTGAATACAAAGCATGACACCAAATGGTACTGAAGTCCATGTTGGATTCTTGTTACCACAATCAAAACAGACACGGTTTTCCAATTTGGAAGCCAATTTTTGGAAAACTTGTTGTCTGACTTCGTCAGAGACAAACACTTCACCGTCGTCACTACTCATTTCTTTATCAAATGTATTATTTAGATGGATTCAAGGGACCAACTAAACAATAAATAACCTCAAATGTTATTAAATCTGAAATTTCATTTCTTAAATTTTGTTTATGACAACACATTAATTCCGTGTCACATGTTTCGTTGCAAGTGACGTCCGATTAAAGCCCGAATAAGTTTAAAGATAATCGAATTCAACACACTTTGCCACTTTATTGATTAGTAAAGATCACCAAGTAAAGGCGCAGTTGAATAGATATATATAGATCCAAATATATATTTGCTTTAACTGTCGGTTATTTACAGTTCTTTTTGCTCCAAAATTTATTATTAACTTTTTCACCCTTCCAATAAAGAGATGAGTGTACCCCAATTACTCACCTCCGCTTACTTAAGACAAGGGTTACTACGGACTACTGTATTGAGATCCTCACTTCCCAAAGTTTCGTTGTTGGCAAGGTCCATTAGTGTACAATCACAGAAGTCAGGAAACTATATCAACAGTCGCATTATAACTAATAGTACGTTATCCAAGTATCGTTATTACTCATCATCGACACCAAATAAAGAAGATGAAAAAACCAACAATACTAATGATGCTAATAAAGCTAATAAAGTTACAAATGAAACAGAACCCAAATCTAAATCTGTGAGAGAAACTTTGAAAGATGCTTTGAAGGCAAAGATGCCAATGACCAGTGCATCATCACCAGCTAATACTGAAAAGGCTCCTGCACAACAAGAACATAAAATAGGTGTGGTGAATCATGCATTATTGGCCACAAAGGAACAAGATGCTAATAGAGATATTACTAGTCCAGAGGCACAGGCAGCCTTCTATGGATTACTTCTACAATCTAATTATCCACAATATGTGGTTTCTAGATTTGAAACACCCGGGATAGCGTCATCTCCAGAATGTATGGAATTATATATGGAAGCTTTACAAAGAATTGGAAGACATGCGGAAGCTGATGCTGTTAGACAAAGTCTTCTAACTGCTAGTTCAGCAGGTGCTGTTAATCCATCTCTGGCGTCATCCAATAATACTTCTTCCAATTATCATACAAATTTTCCCTCGATGTATTCTCCATTGTATGGTTCTAGAAAGGAACCATTACATGTAATTGTGGCAGAATCTACATTTGCGATAGTATCAAGATGGTTAAAATGGTTTATTGTATTAGGGTTATTAACATATGGGTTATCTGAAACTTTCAAATACGTTAGTGAAAATACCACATTATTAAAGAATTCAGAAGTTGCTGATAAATCAGTTGACGTAGCTAAGACTAATGTGAAATTCGATGATGTGAAAGGTTGTGACGAAGCTCGTGCAGAATTGGAAGAAATTGTAGATTTCTTAAAGGATCCAACTAAATATGAGTCATTAGGTGGGAAATTACCTAAAGGTGTCTTATTAACCGGTCCTCCAGGTACAGGTAAAACTCTTTTAGCTAGAGCCACTGCTGGTGAAGCTGGTGTGGATTTCTTCTTCATGTCAGGTTCTGAATTTGATGAAGTCTACGTGGGTGTAGGTGCCAAACGTATCCGTGAATTGTTCGCTCAAGCTAGAGCACGTGCTCCTGCTATTATATTCATTGATGAGTTAGATGCCATTGGTGGTAAACGTAATCCAAAGGATCAAGCTTATGCTAAGCAAACTTTGAATCAATTGTTAGTGGAATTAGATGGGTTTTCTCAAACTTCTGGTATAATAATTATTGGTGCTACAAATTTCCCAGAGTCATTGGATAAAGCATTAACTAGACCAGGTAGATTTGATAAATTAGTCAATGTTGATCTTCCAGATGTTCGTGGTCGTTCAGATATTTTGAAATTACACATGAAGAAAATTACTATGGCTACTGATGTAGATCCAACAATTATTGCTCGTGGTACACCTGGTTTATCTGGTGCTGAATTAGCTAATTTAGTTAACCAAGCTGCTGTGTATGCTTGTCAAAAAAATGCTATTGCAGTAGATATGTCTCATTTCGAATGGGCTAAGGACAAGATCTTAATGGGTGCTGAAAGGAAAACTATGGTTTTGACTGATGCTGCAAGAAAAGCTACTGCATACCATGAAGCAGGTCATGCTATTATGGCAATGTACACTGCTGGTGCTACACCATTATATAAAGCTACTATTTTACCAAGAGGTAGAGCTTTAGGTATTACTTTCCAATTACCTGAGATGGATAAAGTCGATATTACTAGAAAGGAATGTTTAGCACGTTTGGATGTTTGTCTCGGTGGTAAGATGGCTGAAGAGCTTATTTACGGTAAAGAAAATACAACGAGTGGTTGTGGTTCGGATTTACAAAGTGCTACTGGTACTGCTCGAGCTATGGTTACACAATATGGTATGAGTGATGAAGTTGGTCCTGTCAATTTAGCTGATAATTGGGATAGTTGGTCCGGTAAGATAAGAAATATTGCTGATAATGAAATTCTTGATATTTTAAAAGAATCTGAAGAGAGAACTAGACGTTTATTAACAAAGAAAAATGTTGAATTACACAGACTAGCGAAAGGGCTAATAGAATATGAAACTTTAGATGCAAATGAAATTGAAAAAGTTTGTAAAGGGGAACCTCTAGATAAATTAAAAACCTCGACTAACAAAGTAGTAGAAGGACCAGATAGTGATGAACGTAAAGACGTTGGTGGTAAATCAAAGATACCAACTTTGATCAATGCCTAAGATAAAATGCCTCACGTTATATGAAAGTATTCTCTATCTTTTTGTATGACTAAATAATGACTATGTAAATATTTTGATATCAATAAACAGTTACACTTTTTTTTGCAAATCGTGTATGTACTAAACCTTTTGCCTTTTATTGGCATCTTCTTCTGTGCTATTTTCTGTGTTGGTTTGTTGTTCTTGTTTCCTCTTCAATTTTTGAATGACAATGTTTGGATTTTTACAATAATAGTTTTTGGCATAAATTAACTTTGCATCCTGTGTTGATACGACATCAAATGTTTGTATCATCTCTTTACATGATAAAACAAGATTTAATAATTTGTCAAAATTTATTGCGCTAGGATTATCTTCTTTAGATTCTTTCTTTTCTTCCTTCGTTGTGTCTTCTTTCTCTCCGTCTATTACCGCACCTTCCTCTTTAGGAGCATCAGCAGTGGTAGTGGTAGTGTCTTTATTCTCATCGTTTGGTTTTGCAAATTTCAATTCTAGATATTTAGTGACTAATTGTTCATCTTCTATTAGCAATGAGGCTAACGTTATTTGAGGTGGTGTGAAGTGGAATACCACATCTGTTAATAAGGCATCCGTTATTTTCCTCTTACATTTATCGTATATTTTCCCCATATAATTTAAATCGACTTTACCATGTAAGACATTTTGAATATCCAAGAAGAACCCATGTAATGGTTTATAAGGATGATGATTTAATAATGAGAATTTTAAACTTTCTAACAATTTAAATTCATATTTCAATATTTCCTCTCTAGTAGATTTGGCCTTAGCTGCAAAAGTGTCTACACTGATAAAATAATTTTCAGATTTACAAGCTAAAAAGATTGTAGTATGAACTAATTCCTTTGGATCATAATCCATTACAGAATTTTCTAAGAAAAATCTTCTGAAAAATGTTATCGAGGTGGCAATCACTTCAGTGGGTAAGTTTAAATGTTGAGCAATGACTTGTACTTTTTTAGCGTAAAAATTGATCAATTTCAATTCTTCTTCCATAGTTAATGGGACGGCCTTTGATTGTAAAGTTTGTAATTCTTCAGCATTTAACGTCTCATTATGTTCTTCAATGAATTTCTTTAAATTATCTTGAACAGTTACGTTGGCTTGTGTATTAGTTTCAATCCTCTTTTGCTTCAAATTATCTATTGTATAAGACCACATTCTGTATTGTGTTGAGTGTCTATATAGATCATCATCTGATATTCTTGTATAGTTTTCCGGTTTATTAGATTGTTCTTCTTGTTTTTTATCATTAGTACCATGTACTGGTGTAGTTGACGGTTCAGTGGCCACAGACATCTCTATATTATCTTGCTGTTACCTTCTCTTTAAGTACTAAATCACTACTATAATTGAAATATTTCAAAATTTGTTAAGTTCTTATTACTCGGTTACCCGAATAGTTGATTTGATGACATACAACTACTACTGCATTAACAAGAATAATAGAACGAACTACCTCTACCATGGTCAACATTAGCTTTGAAATGATGGTTTGTTGCTACTCTTAATTATCATACACTTCCAGGATTTTTTCAAAGATTTTTAAGTGCAAATTAATACCATTAATTCAAGAGATTACTATTAATGTTGCAGATGATACATAGTAGCACAGCCTCGTCACATTATCTATATATTTGAAAGTATTGGTAGGGGAGACCACATATACTACTATTTTGAAAACATTCTAGAATAATGAAACAATACTAAATAATTACGTGTATTATTTAAAAATAAATTGCCTTTTGTTCGAACTTTTTTTTTCCTCTTAGAGTCGAATTTAAGGGTAATTTACAATTGGGTATCCTTATCGTTATAAAATTGGAACATTTATCGTCAGCAACTGTTGTCGGGACCTAAAAAACGAGTTAATATATCCAAATAGGGGCATTTCCTGTCAGTCGTTCATTAGTAAAGAAATATTGGCTCTCGTTAATTTAGTTAGGAATTTTATGCGGAGTAATAATTTTGCTCACTGTACTATTTAATAATGGTCAACTTCAAGTTTTGGAATCCCGTTACTTCTGAGGGTTCAGTGACTGGGAATCAAATAACAGACTCTTCCCGTCTGTTGCCTGAATCATCACATATTAATAAGCATCTTCTAAATTCACCATCTGCTATTGCTCCATTGGAATACCGATATAGCAAAAACAACTATAGTAACAACATCTATTCGAGAAAGAAAAAAACATTTTTGTACAGTATAAGTGGTGTCATGTTATTGGGACTCCTGTTTGCATTGATTTTTGTCATCACAAATACAACATCTTTAGTGTGGTCATCACCTACATTCAAAAATTATCGTGGGCCGCTATCACTTGATGGTGATGAAAGTGATGATTTAAATAGCAATAGAAATGGTATAATTCAAGTAGCAAATCATTCACATCAACTACCTTATAATTCAGAAGCTAGACGTTCGTCGAAAAAATTATATGAACTGTTATCTGATTTTGACACTGCATTTTATGACGCTGAAAATATGATACTAGGCACAGTTTTATTTACAGAAAATGTTTATTCTAGGCAACCTTATGTGGCTAATGGATATTTAGGATCAAGAATACCAAATATTGGATTTGGTTATGCTCAGGATACATTGAATTTTTGGTCAAACGCGCCAGGTGCATTGGATAATGGTTGGCCATTGAGAAACAGAAGATTTGCTGGTTCATTTATATCTGATTTCTATTGCTTAGAACCAAAATTAAATTCAACAAACTTCCCGGAATTAGATGACAATGGTTATAATACGGTAATATCATCAATCCCAGAATGGACTAACTTACAATTTTCTGTTGGAACGGATGATAAGTTGACTTGGTTCAACCCTGTGGATGTTAAAGTAGGAGATGTCACCAACTATAATCAAAATCTATCTATGAAAGATGGTATTGTGACCACTGAGATGGATTGGTATAGTGGTACTGTTCATGTAAAGAGTGAAGTTTGGGCTCATAGAAGAAACCATCCATTAGGTGCAATGTCATTGGAAATTTCATTGAATTTAGATAAACTACCTGAACTTTTTGATGAATTGGAAGTGAATATTCATGATATTCTTGATTTTGTTACTTCTGAAAGAACTGTATTACAGACATTAGGGTACGATGAAGAGAATCATGGGATATATATGGCAGTTGAGCCCAATAATGTACCTTATTCTAACGCTAGTATTTATTCTACTTTCACAGTAACCACAGCAGATAATAATACTTTATTTAATTTTACAATGGGTGAAAACTCTTTGAAGAAAGGTATTGTATCTCAAGTGAGTAAGAATATTCTAACAAGAGAATCATCAAAAATTACTGTTAAAAAATATGTCGGCATAATGTCCTCAGAATTCAAGACAAATGAACACTATCAAGATCTAAGTAACCTAGATGTGGCCAAAAATATTGCTTTAAGTAGTAAAGGCCGCTACAAAGATATATTGTCGAGTCACAAGCAGGCCTGGTACTCTCTTTATAATGACGCTTTTATTGAAATTCCATCAGATGCATTATTGGAAATGACAGTAAGATCTTCTCTATATCAGATGTTAGCTAATACTAGGACTTATAACGTTACTGAGAGAGGTTTACCTTTGGGTGTTGGTGGGTTATCATCGGATTCATACGGTGGTATGGTATTTTGGGACGCAGATATTTGGGTGGCACCGGCATTGTTGCCTTTTTTCCCCGAAGTGTCAAAAAATATGAATAATTACAGAAATTCTACACATGCACAAGCACAACTGAATGCACAACAATATGGTTATCCGGGTGCAGTTTACCCATGGACATCTGGAAGATTTGCGAATTGTACTTCAGCTGGACCTTGTATTGACTATGAATATCATATCAATGTTGATATAGCATTAGCATCACTTTCCATATATATGAACGGTGCAGAAGGTATTGACGATGAGTACTTAAGATATACTACATGGCCTATGGTTAGGGATGCAGCATTATTTTTTACTGAATATGTGAAATACAACAAGACATTGGGAGCATATGAAACTTATAATTTAACTGACCCAGACGAGTATGCTAATCATATAAATAACGGTGCATTTACAAATGCTGGGATTAAGACTTTATTGAAATGGGCTACAGATATTGCTAATCATTTAGGTGAATCTGTAGATTCAAGATGGATGGATATTTCACATAATATACATATCCCCAAATCAGGGAGTAATATTACATTAGAATACACTGGTATGAACAGCAGTGTGGAAATTAAGCAAGCTGATGTTACATTAATGGTTTTCCCCTTAGGTTATATCAATGATGAATCAATTTTAAACAACGCGATAAAAGATCTGTATTACTATTCCGAAAGGCAATCTGCTGCTGGTCCTGCTATGACCTATCCAGTATTTTCAATAGCAGCAGCAGGCATGTTAAATCATGGATCATCTTCACAAAGTTATCTTTACAAATCAGTTCTTCCGTACTTAAGACAACCGTTTGCTCAATTTAGTGAACAATCTGATGATAATTTCTTAACTAATGGATTAACACAACCAGCATTCCCCTTTTTAACGGCAAATGGTGGATTTTTACAAAGCATTTTATTTGGTCTAACCGGTATAAGATATTCTTATGATGTTGATCCAGAAACTAAAAAGATTAATAGAGTATTGAAATTTAACCCTGTTCAATTACCGCTAATGCCGGGTGGGCTTGCAATTAGAAACTTCAAGTATATGAACCAAGTTTTTGACATAATTATTGATGATCATAATGGAACAATTGTTCATAAATCTGGTGATCAACCAATAAGAATTCTGGTTCCTGATAGAAGTCTAATTCATGATCGTGATATACAAGTATTCCGTCGCACAGAGTCCTATGAAGATGACGGTTTATATCCTAGGGATGAAATTCAAATAGAAAAACCAGAGAATAAAATGTCAGGTACCTATTATACTTTGCAACCAAACCAAGAATTAGTGCTTCCATTATTTAAACCAGGTTTGAATGTTGAAGGGAACATTGCTGAAAATCAACAAATTACAAACTTAACAGCTGGTGTAGCAGGTGACGTTGGATTTTCCGCCATAGATGGTAATAACTACACTCATTGGCAACCATTAACAAAGGATTCCGTTGGAAAATTGTTGATTGATTTGGGTAGTGATAATGTACAAGAACTCAATAAGGGTTTGATATTGTGGGGTCAAAGACCAGCAAAAAATATTTCAGTTTCAATATTACCTCATACTGATATTATTGATGATATTTTCTCCAATGTGACATATATTTTAGAAAATTCTGATGAAACAGATCCTAAAGAAACTATAGAACAATTAATTGGGAATTATACAGCTCTTCATCCTGAAAATAGTGAATGTATGTCCGATATTCTTACAATTTTGAACTGGAAAACAGGTGATATTGATAATGTCATAAAACAGATGCCAAATATTGGTTCAATACATGAAAGTTTTGTCACTATTATTGATGATTTGAAAATTGAACCAAGTGAACCTTATTTTGAAGAGATATCCAAGGACTCTCAAATTGAACTTTTACCCAGTAATAAAACAGAATTTGTTATTGACTATGATAAAATTGATTTTAATAAAACATTAAAATGTTTCAACTCTTCAACATACAACGAAGATGTTAAAAAGGCAAGATATATTGTTCTTTCTGTGGAAGGGACTTATGATGATGATACTGATCCAAGAGGAGCTACAATAAAAGAAATTTCTTTCAGTGTATAAGAATCGAGTTTTTTGTCCTCTCATATTTTTATTAGTTGTATATATGAAATAAATAATCTCACTTAGTCTTGTTAAATTGAATATATAAAATTGTTTTAACCTTCAATGTTTAAGTATGAGATATATAAGATAAAAAATGTCTAATTTTGCAAACTGGTGTACAGATTTCTATAATATTATGTATGTTTCACCGAAAATTTTAAAGGAATCACTCTGCCGATCAAGGTCTTGCTACGACCTGGGGCCTCCCAGAAGAGACAGTTCAACTTCAAGTTCCCACTAGCAAAAAATTAAAAATAATGCGATTTCTGTGGATCGAACACAGGACCTCCAGATAACAGTTTTTGACCGAAGTTAAATCTTCAGTCTGGCGCTCTCCCAACTGAGCTAAAACCGCTTATTATTTGTGATGGAAATTTATTTAGCTGATCGTTTTAATCAACAAGGCTAATCATGAGTTCAAAATTATTTTGTCAATTATTTAGGTGAAACTTGCATAACTTTTAAAATAATTCTTTACCAATAGACTGTTTGAAGCTATTAAAGGGTAATTAGAAGTTTAAAGAAACATTCAAGTAGACATAGCTTTGAATTATTGAAATAATTGAAATAATTGATATATGGATTTGGGGCGTTGTAATTGATGTTAGAGAAGCGCATCAAGTACATACCCTTTTCTATTTTTTAAATATGTTAAAACTCTATTTTTAGTTTTGTTTTTTTGTAGTTTTTTTGTCCAACGGAAGGTGCAGTGAGGAGATATTCAAAAATGGAATTTTATTCAGGTTACAGGTTCAAAATGTCAGTATATTCTTCAACAAAAATTCTAATATAACAACACACTTACTTCTTATGAACTGTTTCCTTTTAAAATGATTTGAAGAAGAAATGTCGTGATTGAAAATGAATTTCTTTCACAGTATTTGTTCTTATAATTTCCGCTTCAATTTACAGTTATTTTTGATAATTAACGTTGTATAAGACTTGAACATAGGTAAGTTAAATATGGTACAAGTTTATATCTTTGAATACTGGTAGTTGAGTAGACTTTCTGGATTTTAATTAAATTGTTTACTATTTTTATTGAATTGTTCCAATAGACTGACTTTGAAAAAGGTTTAAAAATTTAGAAATTGTAAAATGGAACAACAATTAAGCAATGAATGAAGTATACAATTTTACAAACGAATGTGATAAACTACATATCCCTTGGCTAACATATACACTTTCAATTATTAATAAAAGTCGTTTTATTTATATTGCTGTTCCACTTTTGATCTTGAAACTTATAAGGAGTTTCCAAAGGTAGATATGATATACAGTTTCATTTTGAAGTATTTCGACCTCTTTCTATAAACATGATAACTAGAATAAATTAAAGAGATAATATTTATTTTCTTTGGGTGAAATACCATTCTCATAACGAAATAAACATGAATAAAAATGCCGTAATTGATTTAAACCTTTTCAGTAAAAAACTCAATTCCCAATATATATATGAAATCATCTAACATAAATTCAAAATGAGATATGAACAGCTACAGAATACCCATATTTCAATACCAAAACATAGTACACTAAAAACATAGCATAATTTGTCATTGATTTGATTAATAAAATATATTTTTAATGACCCTTTGAGTTGATCAATTGGGAAAAAGATATATATGACATACTTAAATGAAATAAAAAATATTGATTTTGATTATTATTATTTTTTTATTATAGTTTGAATGATTTTCTTTAAAATATACACATTTGAAAAAGTTTATATTAAATTATAACTTAAGCTTCCAAAGCTAAACGACCCTTTGGGTTGGTAACCTTGACACCTAAAGCCTTAGCTCTGGACAAGATAACAACTCTGTTCTTGGCGGAGACGTTGTGAGCGATTTCAGCAGCGTAAGTCTTGGTGTGCATCATCAAAGTTTCTAAGTCCTTGACGTTAGCAACCAAGAAAATCTTGTGACCGGATGGGGACAAGAACTTGGTCTTCTTGTTGGAACCGTAACCGATAGTTGGTTCAGAAATGTTACCTCTGAATCTTCTTCTGACAACGGAATCAATACCCTTTTGCTTTCTCCAGTTTTCAGAGACTCTGTGGTAACGGTCAGAGTGATGTCTCTTAAACTTCTTGGTGTGCTTCTTGACAATCTTTGGATGAGGTAGAGCGGAGGCCATCTGTATAAGTATGTTTTATCAATTCGATAAAGATTATTGTTAGTAAACCAATTAATCATGGGATTTCAAATTAAGTTGAATTATTACATTCCAGGAAGTGTATTTCTCGTGTTAACCACAATAGTTGTATTTCTCTTCCACTGTTCTTTCATACATTTCTCATTTCTTAATTTCATCATCATTCATATGGGGTAAAAACCACTTTCAACAATCATAACTTCCTCCTGGAGTGATTCAACCACGTACGACACACGTCGAACATACCTTATTTATTACTGTTCGTCTCTTCTTTATGACTTCAATACAGGTAAATACACACACTACAAACACATCACTAATATCTAAGCTGAACCTGGAAATTGCAGATTCTGCGTCCGTGAACGAATTCGGGTCTTTCCCGTGTCCCGATCGGGAAATATTTGGGCAATTTTCAATTTCCGCAAAAAAAATAATAAAATTTGTTGAAATTTACGGATGTGAAAAAACAGTCACACGGAAAGAGGGGTAAAACGATAGTTATCGTTAATTAGAAAAAACTGCGTTCGTTTCAACGAATTTTCAACGGTTGATCGATTTTACAAAGAGGGTTAAAGTGGGGTACTATTCAAGTGTACTGTTTCTACTATTTCAAAGGGGTGAAGATTTACAAGGAGCTGGATATTCTTCTTAATTACTTCCTTTTACCGTTTAACACACTAGCATACTATTGTTACAAAGACAGTGACATATACCATTAGCATACAAAACAGTTAACAACTAGAAAAGATGAGCGCAACGACGAATGAACAGATGACACCTTCATATTATTATTACATTGACCCTAATACTACTTATGCCCCTCAGGAACCAAATCCGCTAGACGATTTAATAACCTTATACGGACTAAGTGATTTATCATGGCAAGTGGCTAGAACCAATTTAGATGGTACCAAAGCTGTGAAACTACGGAAATCATACAAGAATCAAATAAGTGATCTTTCTGGTAAATTTAATACGATACCAAGTAGGGAAAATGGTAAAGGTGGTGAAATTGCACACATTCTTTTCCAAAATAATCCCGATATGATGAATCAAGTACATAGAACCAACGAGATGACAGAGGAGCAATGGTTAGATTCTATGCGTCAAAGAGATTCACGTCTGTTTGTAGACCAACAAGGTATGGACTGGGATATAACTCAAAATGTTCTATCACAATTCGAAAGATCGTATGCCACAGAGTTTCAAAATCATCCTGGGTTCCAAATTGATGATTTGGCATTTGGTATGGACAGTAGTGGTAAGGGCAATATGAACAATTCCAAGAAGAGAAAAAATAAATCTAATGGTAGTTCTATGGCCACCCCCAACAGTGATATTCAAGACGATTTAAAGAGAAGAAGACTTGAGTGAAAAAGATGACCAACACTACCACATACTATGTAACATAATTATATATACGCACACATACACATATCTTATTCAATGCATACCTAATTATCTTTATGTTTGTGATCACTCCTTTCTCGCCCACATTAGAGTTTTCCGTGGGTTCCTCCCCCTCCTGAGTGATCAACGGGGGGAGCAGGCCCAGCCCCTATCGACCTTCGGCTTTAATCCATTTTTCAACAATCGGCTCTTCACACTGCATACAATACACCTCACTGAACACGTTTCGAGACGTGACATCTCGAGCTCGAGCACCAGGCAATTTCCGCTTTGGGACACACAGATCTCGCGCAGCCGTTTCGGGAAACCCTCTTTACTTTTTTTGCGGGAAAATCTTGCTTTCCCCGATTCCAGAACTGAAGAGAAAAAATGCAAAACAGATTTGTATTTTCATGCCCATTTCTCTTCCTCGTCTTGCAGATTTTGTAACCACTTCCCCAGGACAAGTACAGCCAAACAGAGACATATAACTAGCCACATATAACACTGGACACTACCTATACCCATTGCCACACAGTGCCAGTAATTAATACAGTTTTCTAGTTCACAATCGCAATTTTTTCCAATTTTAGAAACAAATTTAAAAATAACAAGAGATAAAAACAAATATTATTGTTAGAAGAACAAACAAAGCAAACACCTTTCGCCAAATAGTGTATTAGATCTTTTATTAAAGATGAAATCCACTACATTAATATACTATGCTACATTAGCATTGTCTTTGACGAATGCTCAAGAAGTCGATGACTCGAATAATTCCACTTCTGTAATCATTCCTGATAGCAAGGAGTCACAACAACAAACTGATGTTTTAACATCATCATTATTATTACCATCTTCAACTATTTCATATTCGCAAAAGCAAGAACAGCCTAGTTCCACAGACATTACAAGTCTCAGCATTCCACCGTCGACAAGTCTCATAGCGACTCCTGAAACGATATCTTCACCGATAATAGCAAGTGATCCACTAACGTCGTCCAAAGAACTCATACAACAGGGTGAAGTACCTACGAGCAGTCTAATGGACCCAGTTTCCACAACGGGGGCTACTACATCCACACAACCAATTTTGGCTCCATCGAATACGCTTATAGGAACTGATATAACCTCGTCAAATGGTCTCATAAATGCAGCACCTATAGCGGTATCGACGAACGCTCCTGTGAATGTTGCTACAACAAATGGAGTGGATGATGTGTCCCAAGTTGAAGATACGGTAACATTAACCCCAGGGACATCTTCCACAACGGCAGCTATATCATCAACAACTGCACAGAAATCATCAACAACTGCACAAGAATCATCAAGCTCACCAGAGTCATCAAGCTCACAAAAATCATCAAGCTCACAAGTATCATCAAGCTCACAAGTATCATCAAGCTCACAAAAATCATCAAGCTCACAAAAATCATCAAGCTCACAAAAATCATCAACATCATCCACTGTAGTAGCCACGTCAGAAGTGAACACAAATACAACAGTTACCCCTGTAACTACACCAGTGGACACAACAACGACAAACACCACTACAGTGATCAACACATCAACAAACACTACTACAGTGGTTGACACAACAAAGGTCATCGATCAGACCACTCCAGTAGATGTAACAGATACAACTCCTACACAGGTAGTAGATCCTACGACAACAGGTAAATCAACACCTGATGTTGTACCAACTAATCCACCAGGTCCAGTCCCAAATCCAACTGATGATGTGGTAACCACACCACCAACTGTTCCTGCTACAGATGATTCACCTGCAGTAAGTGTCCCTCCCACTTCTGTCAATGACGTTACAATTGATCAACCTGCTACCAACTTGCCTACAAGTCCTATAGATACGAACACGCTAACCACACCTGTAGACACTAATCTACTCACAACTGGACCAGAAGTTACACCACCTATTGTCTTGACAAGTGATGCCACCACTGGTATCACTCCATTAACACCTACTACTGCTCCTGAAATTGTGACAAGTCCAAACGTCGCTATAAGTAGTCCAAGTGTATTGGCTCCTACTTCTGTTGCCGATATTTTGACTACTGCAAACACAGCCAGTACAGATTCATCAATTCAATCTACCGCTGTTCAACCAGTTTCAAGTGCAATCACTGATTTGTCTGGAAGTAAAACTGTAATTCCTACTACGGATGCTCAAGTGCTTACAAGTGATAACACTGCAGCTTTAGTAGCTACTAGTGCAACCACTAACCTTTCTGGTGATAAAACATCAGCTGCTGCTTCTGTTGAAGCAGTTTCCACTGTTAATACTGCTACATCTGGTGCTAGTACTGTGGATACTAAAACTAACCCAAGTGAAGTCGCTTCAGTAGTGAGTGATGGTATTACTTCAGCTGATACTGAAACTGCTAAAATAGCAAGCTCTAAGGGAGCCAATACAGTACAAGCTACTGTTGAGGGACAAACATCTAGTGCATCTTTGGTAGATCAAACTGATGCAAATGTTGCCACTACAGCGGTATCTGATGGTAAGAAAACACCAACATCTACTGATTCTATTAGCCAAGCTTCAAATGATAAAATAGATCAATCTACAGAAAAAATTAATACCAATCTACCAGTAATCACTGATAGTGCTACTGCTACTGATATTCAATCTTCTAAGTTACATTTGGGATCTGACATGGGATCACAACCTACTAACCATGTTCGTTTATCAGCATCGGATAAGTTAAATACAGACACCGCTGTTACTCCAAATAACATACCTCCTGCATTAAGTTGGTTACCAACTAGTATCATCTATGCTAGTAAAATAGATGCTACCTCTACATTGAATCCAGAAGCTACTGCAACTCTTCCAGCCGCAATTACTCCAGCTGAAACGCAAACACCACCAGAAAATTCTGAATTAATCACTATTGGGTTTCTATCCAAATTGCATTATTCATTCTTAGTGGATACACCATTATCATCTGCACAAGTCTTTGATTTTTTACCATATGTTCTTTATTATGCGTTTACAACACCTAATGATACGTTCCCATTGGTTTTAAGTGAATCTACAAGTGGGACCACAACATTATTCCCAGCCAAAAGAGGATTCACATTTGAAGAACGCTCAGGTCTATTAGAGTCTAATGGCTTCAGTGATCCTGATGATGAAAGTTTCATATTTACAAGTGCTTCACAGAATGTACCATCTTCCACTGTATCTGGAACTTCTGCGCCTGTCACAACAGTAATGGCAGCTCAAGCATCATTTGCATTTTCAGATATCCAAGTTAAACAAATTGTGCCATTAGTACAAAAAGATAAAGATTATATTGTTTCTGTCGCTGAAGTTTATTTCCCAATAGCTTACACTGAACAATTACAAAAATTTATCAATGATACTAATTCACTGATATACACTAATCCGAAGGCTAATTTTGCAACACTAGCTAAATTAATTGACACAACTATTCCATTGAATGGTATAGCACAAGGTACTAATTCTAAGGACTCTACATATGATACCTCTACTTCCAATAATGGGGGAAAGGGTTCTAACGACGAGCAACATCAAGAATTCCAAATTGCAAATAGTGCTTTGAAAAAGAGTGGTGCCATGGACTTTTCCAATATTGAACCAGGTTTAACTGTAAGCAGTCACATAATTTATAAGAGAATGATTGCATACATTTTTGGTTTAACATTTATTGCATTTATGTGGATCTTGATCTTTTTCAGAATTTCAAAGTTTAGAAAACAAGAAGGTGCAATCGCCCTTCCAATAACTAAATCAAAGAATATCTACCAATCGAATCCATTCCGTGAGAGTAAAGCTTCTGATTCTTCGAATAGTTACATCAATGAAAAGTATTGTACTGAGAATTACGATTCCCAATCTATGGTTGTAACTGGGTTGAACACAATGTATAGTCCAACCCATGATTTGCAATATGTGATTGGTACAGATGGTAATCTTTATTATTCAGGAAGTCAATATACGAAGCAAGAAGCACAACAACAGAACGCTGAAGACATAAAACATTCTGCTATTAAGCCAATTAGTCAAGATGAAAATAAGCAACCTTCCACTGAGGATATCAGATTTACTTTTGATGATATCAACGGATTAAGACATGATAGTAATAACAATGAATCCTACTTCACTAGTGATTATTCACATATTGATTTAGGTACACATGTTAATCATTTCCAAAACTTTAACGGATTGTCGAATGGTTCAGGTTTAGAGATGAAAACTTCTATTCCAACCGAAATTTTCACCAATATGTCTTACGGGAATCTAAATGGCTCTTCTAATGGAAGAAACAGTATAGATGATATTAATAACAACTCCTTCAAGAACAACAATGAAATTGATACTAGTTATCATATTGATTCTGACTTGAAGATTGATGATATCGATGATGATAATGTCGATGATATCCATATTGATGAGATCGATGAATTAGATGAAGAGTTGTATAAACGTTTATCGACAATTGCTAAAATCAAAAATGCCAATGCAACAGTTATAGCACTTAACAGAGATAGAACAGTAGAAATGTTACCACATGACAAACATTTACAAAACATACCAAACACAACCACAATATAGAGTTTCACACATCAATAATACCCTTACAAAGAACTCTATAGTTAACATTTATAGTATACATAATAAGTAATAATATTTCATATTTTTTTTTATATCATTTTTCTTAAGGTCATTAAAATTGAAAGTATTACGTAGACGTGCGGCAGACGATACGATTGATCCAAACATCGAGCTTGCTTTGAAATGTCAGCAAATTCCAGCGTGACCAAGCCCAAGACGAAATCACAGGGGAAATGGAGGCGAAGTTTTAAAGCTTGCCTAAATTGTAGAGCTCGAAAGGTAAAATGTGATTTAGGGCCACCTGAAAACCCTCGAACACCATGTGTACGTTGTGCCAGAGAACAAAGGGAATGCTTATTCACTACAAAAATCAAACATAGTGCAGATGTGGTATCAGAAAATATATCCTTAAATTCAGAATCAAACAGTATTACTTCAGATAGGAAGACAGAAAATTCCTCAATCAATTCTGATCCTTCAGTATCAATTGCAAATGCCAAGGACTCACGCAGTCAATCAAACAGAAGTACTCAAAGTGGAAAATGGCAACTGGAAATGACCTCGATGCAAAATACCCTAGAATTTTTAGCGAATGCTGCTGGATCAGTTACCCAAAAATCTAATAAAGAATTGTTCAATCCATCATTTGACACTAACCTTCAAAAGAAAGCCCGATCTGGGTCAACGACATTACCGACTGTTTCTGATAAATGGAATGATCATATGTCAATAGATCTCTCCGATGAGAATATTATAGCACCATTACTTAGTTCCCATGGACCACAACGACCTACCGTCTCACTTATAGAAAAATTAAGTAGTGTAAGACCAAAACCTAATAAGAAGTTAACTGATATTGAATACATTGGTTCGAATAAATTATTCTCGAAAGAAGAAGCTATTGAATTTATTGATGCATTTTTTACTACTATGCATCCATTTTTCCCACACATTCCTTTACAGTTACAAGACCCTCAAGAATTAGCTCAATATCCAATTTTATTATGTGCTGTATTAACTATATCGACTAGATACCATACATTTGACGAATTTGGATTTGATAATGGTGAGGATAATAGGCGTAATTTTCAAGTGCATGAGAAAATGTGGGATTATTGCCAAAAATTAATCTCACAATCTGCATGGGCTGAAGCTAGTACCAGATCTATTGGTACTGTGTTAGCATTTATTATATTTACAGAATGGAATCCAAGACAAATACATTGGAAGAAATCTGATTATGCTAATAATTCAGATAAAAATGATCGTGATGCCGAAGAAGAAGAGGAATTGACTGGAGTAAACGCTATACGAAGAAGTGATAGAATGGCTTGGATGTTTACAGGGAACGCCATTAGACTTGCACAAGATATGGGGTTTATGGAAACCAGTACCAAAGTGTTTGTTTCAACTCATATATCTGATGCATTTGCCTCCATGAATATGAATCAAAAATCTGTCTTAGCAGAAAGTTTCAGTGAAATAAGTTTTGAGAATAATAAGTATAGAAATTATACAGCTAATATGGATGAAGCAGATATGGATGATATGGGTAATGAGAAATTTTACTTAGAGCAAATCTTAGCTAATGATGAAAGTAAAGAAAGATGGAAGAACGTTTTAGAAAGGATTCAAGAAGACAATGATAAACACGAATCTGGGCTAACAGATTTAGAAAGAGAGTTTTTAAATGATGAATATTGTTTATATTATTCAAATCACAGTAATGAGATGATTCATCAACAGGAAAATAAAATCTTACCATTCCCCTTACGCTTTACGTCTAGTCAAAGAGCCAAAATTGAGTTAATTCGAATAATGCTTATCGGATACGACACAGTTTATTATGATAGAGGTATAAGGAAACTTGCTTCAACTGACCAAGTACATAATCTTGCAGTTTTAAGTATATTATCGCCTTTAATTGAGGGTTGGTATGACACGTACAGAAATTTAATAAAGGTAACTTCTGGTACTCCATATAGTATCAATATTAGGAAAAACAAAAGAGCAGTGCATGCCTTGGCTCTAAATATTAGTAAAGAGAGTTTATTATGTGATTACCATTATTGTCAATTGTACATTTATTCATTGGCATTACAAGTGGACCGTAAGCAAAGTAAACTAAGAATCAATGAGATTACAAGAAGTGCGAAATATGTAGAACTTGCATATAATGCAGCTAAAGAAATATTATTTTCTGCTGATCGTGTTCATCAATTGAAAATGCTAAAATATATGCCTGTAAGATGGGTTATGCGAATTGTGAGAGCTGTTTCATTTCTAGTAAAATGTTATCTAACTTTAACGGATAGTAGTGATTCCACGAATTCCGAGGCACAAACAATATTAAAATTGTGTTGTATCTCTTTGGATGACACTATCCATATAATTAGATTAGCTGCCATAATTTTGAAAGAGGCTACCCCAGATGAATTACATTTATCAATTCGATATTCTGCCATCTTACTATATTTATGTAGAGAAATGAATTTGAAGAAGGCAAGAAATAAGAAAATATTGGTATCCCATGGAATTTTAGTCAAAGAGAAAACTTCACAGACAGAACAAGATATGCCTGTTGGTGGGTCACCACAGGCATCGGTACTGCACAATAAAGAAGACAATGAAAAACATCTTAACACAATCGCTATTATGGCAGACAGTCAAGTTCCCACACATGAAAGCACATATGATGGCACAGTTCGTGAAGATAATACAGAAAATGGTAACGAAGGTCTTTCCATACCTGTAACGAACGAAAATGAGAATCGTTCTCTTCCTGACGATGTTATAGATTGGTTTTCAGGCAGTGCCGAACTAGGTCTGGGATTTGTAGAACCTTGGACAGAAATGTTGGAACAACGGTTTTTACAGAGCCGTGGCGGGAACGACGTTTTCGATGACCTGTACAATTATTACGATCACGAGCCTGCCACATAAAAGTCATTACAACCTTAATGTAGGAGCCGTCCATTTTTGAAAAAAATCACTCGAGAAAATAAAAAGTGGGGCAATTTTTATAGTGGAATCTTGAAAAAAGGAACGAAGAAAAACATGCGGGGCAAATCTCACAGGAAAATATCAGTCGTTTCAACGGCGAAAATAAGGCAACAAGTATTTATTTTCCAATGAGTGTACGAAATCTTCAAATTTGATCTTAGAAGTTTAGATGATAGTTCTTTGTAGTTCTTAATCAAGTCACTGTATTTAATCGCAAAGAAATCTAGATTATATAATTTAATATGGATGGTCTATCCAATGAATGTGTCAATGTCGACAACGACTTATTACTGTGGTATACTAGCAATCTGACAGATGGGAATTTTGAAGAACTTTCTGATAATAAAGACAGGGGAGGCCAGTTAGATGCATTTCTCAAGAAACATTTTGCCAAACAGTCAGTGTACAAGCTACTACTACTAACTGCATCCAACGATGCCAAATCTAACACTAGTGATGTTGAAAAATTCCTATTGAATCAATTTACCGTTAAGGATAATTGTATAATTAATTTAACAGATGAAAGTAAAGAGGATAATGACGTAAATTTTTGCAGAAATAAGAAAACAAAATATCTAATACCCATTTGTGATCATAATTTCCATCTTCTTGAAAAATATAGAAACAATAATGCAGACAAGACATACCAATATCTCCAGGAACCTACGCCAAAGGATGACTCCGATTTAGAGTTTGAAGATGATGAAGATGCTATTGTGTTAAATTTTTCAAATTCTTTCAAACATGATTTTAGATTTCGAAATGATAATCAAAGTTTCTTAACACCATCTTATTCAGCTAGTGTTTCTATTGCCAGCTTTCAAAGTGATGATTTGTATGACACTTTGGATGAATTTGACTGTGCTAGTTCTAATTTAAGTTGCACGTATCCTTCATTGAGTCGTATAAATGCTGTTAATGAATCGACGGATGATATCAATATCAAGATTACATCAGTTTTAGGGAAAGCCTCGACAGGTTTATTATGGCATGCAATAAGGCAATCAGATGGTGAAAATTGGATCATATATGATTCTCAATTTTCATTAAACAATTTACAATTTTGTTCATTGGATGATCTTTTATTAGCAAAATCTAATGAAAGACAAGTATTGATGTTATTTTGTGAAATTTTATGATAATGTTACGTTAAAATGGGGGGGTCATCTATATATATGTATATATATTTTATATGGTGTTAAAATCGGTTTATATTGTTTGCATTCTTGTTCATTTGCTAGTTTCATAATTGACAGGAGCGTAAATAACTTGAGTAATAAATTTACCTTCGTATCTTGTAGTACAACCGACACAAATTATTTCATCTTTAATGGAAGTAGTCAATAAATGTTTTAAATTGACATGCGGTATAATATGATTGGCCTTATTATTGAAATTTTTATTCAAATAAGTGGAATCTAAATAAATGGGTAAATCAGGTACTTTAAATTTATTCAAGAAATATTCTTCAGCTTCTTCAGTGGACATTTTGGCAATTTTTTGAATGTTTGAGAATAAAGAATCTTGGTTTAACCCGACAACGTTAGATAGCGTCAGATCAAAATCTGAATCGTTATCATTATTATTATGTGGTGCTGGTGGTGATGGTGAGTTTGTATCAAATTTAAAAAGTTCTGGTATCTCGTTAGAATAATTAATTTTATCCGAAGTGGACTCATCCATTATATTAGTGAATCCATGCAAACTGGCTAATCTTAAATTTGAATGAGACGTTTTACTAATGACAGAACTTGATCTAGATATACCAGCATAATCTGTCAATGAGGTGGCAGATTTATTTGTTGGTTTTTTCATGGCTGCACCATGCATACGTCCTTCATCACGATATGGTTCCACAGTATCATAGCCTGGTAACACTTCAAACCAATTGACTATATTCCCCATAGTATTTGTTGCGGTCGGTAAGAAATTGGAATGAGTTAATTCACCATTAATGGCAAATTGTAATTTATAAATGCCTGGTGGTAAAAATAAATTTTCTACAAACCATTCTCTATTGACATGGTCATAAATCATATGAATACAACTTTCCTTTTGATCTTTAAGGGTAATAAAATAATTAGGATCCACGGTGACTAAAGTGGATACAATATCTTTACTGATAATGGACAATTTACAATGTTCCAACCCTTCAAAATCATCTCTCCATTTCAATATGACTTGAACACGTTCATCTTGGAAATCAGATAACGATGAAAATGATGCATCATCCTCCCTGTCATCATATCTATCTGGTTTCATTTGATTTTTATAAAATGTATCTAATGGTTCTAAATTCTCATTTCTTGCAATATCTTCTTCAGAGGGTCTCTTTAGTTTTTTAATCTCTGGTAATTTAACGGCACTCTCTACAGAATTATTATGTGTTAATGTTGTGGTATTAGTGTATTTATGTTGGATTTTATTTGTTTCATTTGTTTCCTTTTCCAATTGTTGTTGTTGTTTATTACCATACAATTTCAACATCATTCTAGCAGTAGCTGACATTGGTTTAGTATCTTCTTTCACTGTACTTGTTGTTGTTGATGATGTTGTTGTTGATTCCATGGGGTTGATAGATGTCATTAGTGTTGCCTTCATCTGACTTGCAATAGAATCATTACGTTTCCTTTTCATATCTCTCTTAATGGCTTGTTCGAATACTGCCTGGTTAATCAATTTATCCTCATTTTGTAGTACACCTGAATCTGGATCAGGAATATCTTTTCCGTTTTGTTTATCCATTGAGGGGAAATATTCATATTGGTATGCATGTATAGCTCTTTTAGTAGGTAGATTATGAGTTTCTTCAGAAGTACCAGTATCAGCAGTTGTGATATCCAATGATGATTTTGTAGTGAATGATCCATTGGACATAGCATTCGACAACGATGATGATACACCACCAGATGATGGACCTAGCATGTTATTTTCATTTGATTCTGAATTACTTAATGTCATTTTCAAAGCAACAATACTTGGTAGATCGTCATTACTTGTTCTAGCGGACTGTGGAGTGCTTTGATTATGCAAAATTATATGTTCATTCTGTTGACCTACTGTACCTGTTGATGGGCCCGTTTTTAAGAATGCAAATGGTGAAGAATCTTGTGATTTCAATAATTTTTCATCATTAACATTGGCATTCAATGACAACTTGGCCATATTCTTGTCTATAGACTTATCAGAGTCTTTTCTCGACACTCTAGACATGATTAGATGGTGATGGATACTATGGGTTCACTTATAGGAAATATTTATGACGTTTAATTGAAGTGGTTGGCGTTAAGACAGTGGAAATATTGTATACAATGAAATTTCCCCTTTGAAAAAAAAATTATGAAACCATTTTTAACAATCACCAAGTTACCATGGATACCACGGTGAGTCATGACAGTGTGAGAGTGACGATACTATGATGGTTAACGTAACGGTAAGATTACAATTCTTACCATGATATCAGTACAATTTGAACGAATAAGGTGTGATAGTTTCGAACGTATATAAACTTATATATATACACTACATAAATACTTACGCTGTCTTGAACACTAAGAATGCTAGAGGACCCAAATAGAAATACACAAAGTGGCCCTTCTCGTGTGTCACGTAAGAACCGAAATTCTTACCGACAATGACGTGCCATGTGTTACCGTATTTGATATCTAATTCTTTCTTGATGGATCCAGCAATGTCTCTCTCCAATTCGTTTTGTTCAGTGGCTGTCACACTGATTTGGAAAATTTCTTGTTTCAATTCATCTGACTGTGGTGGGAACAATGTTAGTAAAGAATGCAATGAGCAACAAAAGGGATGGGATCATATATATACATAGTTACCATACTATATCAGAAGCCTTTAAAATTGCTGTATAAAAATGAAAGTTGTTAGTAATTATAATTAAAAGTCAGCTAATTCTCAATTCACTATAAAACATACGTTCAGCAGTTAATTTCATCTTATTATTGTTATTATTGTCGTTTCTCTTAGTATTAATTGATCTTAATTGTTATTTTTTCAATTTCACTATAAAAAAAACTTTTGCCACTTTGAATATACCAACAACCTTCATTGCACTCAGGAAGTGAATACCATATATAAGGATGACTACAAACCACGAGATCGACACTGTGTTGAGCACATTGAAATTAGAGGCTGATCCATCAGTGGCACCTCTTTTCCAAGAGTTTGAACAGTTTTATGAAGCTAAATTATGGCATCAATTGACCAAGTCATTAATTGTGTTCTTCAAAGATGAGACCACTGTCCCATTGAGATTAAGATTATATGATACATTTGTCTCTAGATTTTACGACAAGATTAACCAATTGAGTGTGGTGAATTTCCTTTTACTTTCATTAAAGGGTAATTCCAACTATGACGAGTCCTTAAAATATTTCACACAATTGAAACAATCATTCCAAGAGATTGACGAGAAGAGACAAAGAAATGATGGGTTGAAAGATCACAGCGATGGGTGTCTGTTGATTGACATCGAAGTGGCCAGAATCCATCTTTTACAAAATTCTTTGGTTGAGGCAAGAGATTTGTTAGACCAATTGGAAAAAATATTAGATAGTAAGCATTCTACACCTTTAAGAGTTACAAACGCCTTTTATTCTGTCAATTCACAATATTACAAATTGAAGAATGATTTCAATTCATATTATTACACTTCATTATTATATTTATCAACTATAGATCCAAAGGCCCCTGATCATGAACAATTGACACCCGTGGAATCACAAAAATTGGCTTACGATTTAAGTATTGCTGCTTTGTTAGGTGATAAGATTTATAATATGGGTGAATTATTACACCATCCAATCTTACAGAGTATTGCCAATGATGCCAATTACGAATGGTTATTCAAATTGTTAAATTCCTTAACTGTGGGTGACTTTAACACTTTTGATTCTTTAATTCGTGAACAAATTTTAAGTAACCCAGTGTTAGCCAGTCATGAAGGGTTTTTAAGACAAAAAATTTGTCTAATGACATTAGTGGAATCTGTCTTTGCTAAAAATATTAGAACACTTTCATTTGATGATATTGCCAATGCCACTCATTTAGATAAAAATGATGTGGAACATTTAGTGATGAGATCTATCAGTCTCGGGTTATTGAAGGGGTCCATCGACCAAGTTAATGAAATCGTTAGTGTTACTTGGGTTCAACCAAGAATTATTAACTTCGAACAAATAGCTAAGATGAATGATAGATTAGTAGAATGGGATCAACAAGTTCAAAAACTTGGTAAGAAAATTGACACTCAAGGGAGATCTATTTGGGTGTAATATATAACATGTAAAGTATAATATATATACATTTAAATAATGTGCTTTGATTTGAAATAATGTCTCAAATAGTTAATTTGCCAAGCACCTAACCCACCTAAGACAATAATAGTCAATATAGAGAAATTACGCACTCTACTGTTAGTAGACTCATTAGTGTCTCTTAATCTTTCTTCTCTGCTCTTTAAATAAGCTAATTCGTCGACAATTTCATCAGTTAATTCTTCAATTCTTCTTAATTCTAATTCAATAGGTTTCATCTTTTCATTAGCACTAATTTGATTCCAGTCACGAGCTTGAGACCCACTTTCAATGTCTAATTCAATAGATCTCTTTAAACCTCTACCACCATTATTATATTGTATTTCATTTTCAAAACAAACATCAAATGATGTGGAGGAAGGTGAGGTGAATGCCACTCTCACATCACCGGCAAAGTTCTTCTTTCTACGGTATTCGTTACCATTGGAGTCACGAACGTATAAGTTCAAATTTTGACCATCACCTAGGGAACCATCAGAATTTATAGTAATAACCACCATTTGACCTTCATTGACGAAATCACGAATACAAACTTGTTCCCCGTTGGAAGTGGCAGGAACATCGAAATGTAACCCTTTCACTGCATGCAAAAATGTGAATAGAGTCAGCAAACAATTCAAGAGAGATGGGAACATGACAACTGTGCTTTGATTTGATTCCTTTTTGACAGTTGTTTGTTAAGATTGGCAAATGAAAGATGAAAAAAAAAATATGTGAAAAATAATAAACGCGTCAAATTTTATTAAGAGCATTACGTGTGTGATATTTACAGGATTGAATAAATATATTATATATAGTAGTAGCTGTAGTATTACTTTTACAATTTCAGTATGTTCCAGTCGGGTTCTGCAGTCTTGTTTTCAATAGGAGAACCCACTACTGCGGCGTAACCTTGTGTACCCTTGGCTGATAAGTATTTGTCCATGACGGCTCTGACGTCTTCAACTTGAGCATTTAATAATCTTTCTCTACGTTCTTGCCTCATTGCATGTGTGATCCCGTTTTCAAAATGCCATACTGATTCATTTCTACGACTTATTGGTGCATCGATATCTTGAAATAATCTTAATTTCCCATTCTCAACATCGACTGCATCAAATTCAAATTGCTTTTGAAACACTTTCAATGAATTCAATGGGTTTGGATCACGGTAACTGTAATAATTGAAAGATCCACCAAGAGCATCATACCCGGCACCACCACCGTATGCACCACCACTCTCTCTGATCTCTTTATGCAAATGCTTAGAAGTTAATAAACTGGAAAGGATTTGTAAAGGTGCAGTATCTGGATGAACGTAGGGGATGTTGGTGTTTTTACAATATGCTGTGTAATGTGTTTGGTAGGGAAATGAAAGTAACGTGGGTTTAATACCTGGAATTAAAGGATATTGTTGTGTGTTTATACCTTCTAAAATTGGGTTTGTCGAAGTGGAAGAAATTTTGGATGTGAAGTTTTGTAATTGTTGATTGATCTCATTTGCTTGACTCGTGGAGTTAGTGGTAATGAAAAATTTCAAATGATCTTTACTATTTAGCACTAAAGATTTCAATTGAACCAATTTATCAATAACTTCACTTTGAAACAATTGTTCATCTTCCAAATACGTATTCAATTTCATAATGAAATTTAATTGTTCAATACCATTTAAAGTTTCGTTAATAGCTTTAGAAACACTATAATGTGCTGTAGCGTAACCTCTAGCAAAAACATGACCCGATTCTGAAACAGATGATGCAGATGATGATACTAACATTCTGATTAAAACTTTTAAACTTTCTTTATTGGTTTGGAAATCTGTATTTAATATTAATTTTTCCCAAATTTGGAAAATACTGCTTGTCTTGGAATTCAATGACCAACCATCAAATCCAAGGGATAAATTGGCTTCTAAATTAATTGGATTGGTAGTCACATTCACATTAGCTGAGACACCACCAGTATTTAATTTAATTTCATTTTCAATATCTTTGAAAGGTTGTTCTTTAGTACCTAAACTGGTTAAACAATCAGCAAATAAAGGTAAAAATGGGTATAATTCTTGTGGGATCAAATTGTTTAACATACATTTGGCTCTAATATATGATATACCATTAGTGTCAGTAATACGAACCATAGTTGATGGATTTAAATTTTCAACAGGGTAATATTGTGCTGTCTTGGAAATGTCAGTAGTCTTCAAACTTGGTAAACAAGATAAATCTTCCACTTTTTCTTGTTCTTTCTTCAACATTAGTCCTCTTTGTAAGATGATATTCTTATCATCTTCATCTAATTTATTTATTTTGTGTTTTAATCTCTCTGTTTCCTCTTTTTCCAATTTAGTGGAGAAATCTTTGTTACCTATCATGGAGAAATTGAAACTTGGTTTATCGAGAATATATTTACGTAATAAATCGTGGAATATGGCATCACCCTTAGTAGCAAAATCTTCTTTAAATCTTGTAATTAAATCTTCAAACATCAAAGTCTCAAATGGATCGACTTTATTGGACCAACCAGGCAAGACTGCATACAATAATTGTAAGCCAAAATCAGATTTGTGATCTTTTTTACTTAATTCTAATTGTTGAATGATAGCTTCAATTTTCAATTTATCAATTGGTGTAGATAAACTTTCTTGGAAAATTTCCTTCACTGTAGATCTAAACTTGTTAACATCGGTGACCCCCTGTACACCAATAGTAAATAAATTCACTTCTGTCGTAGATTCTGCACCAGAATTTACAGAAAATTCTGTACCAATCCCTGATTCAATCAATTTTTGATACATAACAGATGATTGACCATCCATCATAATATTGCTCCAAATTTTTAGTAAAAACGTTTCATAAGCGTTCTTAGGGGACCCACAAATCCAAGTGATAGATGTTTTGGTTTGTTTATCATCAGATAACATAGTATCAAATTGGCCCTCCTTTGAGACGTAGACATTTTTCTTCAATTCAATAGGTAACAACACTTTTTGAGATTTGTGTCTTTTACCAAATCCAATAAATTCTTTGTTCAATTTTTGTAATGTGTCAATTAAGGGGAAATTACCATACGTAAACGTTCTAGCATTGGAAGGGTGGTAATTTGTATTATGGAATTCCACTAACTCTTCATAAGTCAAATCTGTGATCTTCATGGGGTCACCACCAGAATTGTTTAATGATGGATATAAAGATTGTTGGAATTTACTCCAAAAATAATAATCAGAATTAGACACTTGACCCTTCATTTCATTGTACACAACACCTTTAAACACGATATCACTATTGGCATCTCCAACTTGATCATGTTCTAATCTCCAACCTTCTTGATAAAAATCCTCTCTTTTCAATAATGGATTTAACGTAGCATCCAAGTAAACATTTCTCAAATTATCAAAATCCTTAGGGTTAGTAGTGGCAAAGGGGAAAAAAGTATAATCAGGACCTGTCATAGCATTCATAAAATTCGCCAAAGATTTATTTAACATCTTAAAGAAGGGATCATGAACTGGATATTTCACTGACCCGCACAGTGTAGTGTGCTCCAAAATATGTGGTACCCCTGTAGCATCTGGTGGGTTGGTCTTAAACCCAATACTGAAAACATTACTGTTATCATCCCTGTCTATATGTAAATGTTCAGCACCTGTCTGCTCATGAACCAAATCCACTGCAGTCAATTTCAATTCAGGGACGGGCATCACTCGTTTCACTTCAAACCCGTGCAATATGGACCCGACAGGGTACCTTCTCAGTACACTGCTCTGTGCATAACTTGACATCAACCTCTGTGATCTCAACATCATATTTATGGCGTTGGTACTTCACTTAACTGGTTCTTTGATACACCTGTTTTATCTTCTTCTCAAGGTTAATATTATCTTAATATTATTATTATATGCGTAATTTACCCGGTTTTTGCCTCTTTTGGAGAAAAATTTTATATAAAGAGAGAATTTTGAACAAATATGGATTTTCCACTTCTTACCCCCCAAAAATAACAACTACGAAGTTTAAGACACCGGTATATACAATGTCTGAACCTCAAGAAGAAACTAGACTGCCAGTCGAAGGTGAGACTTTCGAACAACCACCAGCTGCCCCACCAGCGGAACCTGCTCCAGAACCTGTGCCAGCTCCAGCTCCAGAGGAACCTTTGCGTGAAAACTCTATGGAACCAGAACCTCCTTTAGAACCAGAACAACCTGTGGAAATGGGCGAACCTGTCCACCAGATTCCAACCCACCCAGAACCACAACCATACTATCCTCCTTCTCAACCACATCATCATCAACCTTCTCACTACCAACAAGAAGAAGGTGAATTGTCTACTACTAGATTGTTTGTCAGACCATTCCCATTCGATGTGCAAGAATCTGAATTGAATGAAATTTTCACTCCATTTGGTCCAATGAAGGAAGTTAAGATCTTAAACGGTTTCGCATTTGTGGAATTTGAAGAATCAGAATCTGCTGCTAAAGCTATTGAAGAAGTTAATGGTAAATCTTTTGCTAACCAACCTTTGGAAGTCGTTTACTCCAAGTTGCCAGTTAAGAGATACCGTATGACTATGAGAAACTTACCAGAAGGTTGTTCATGGCAAGAATTGAAAGACTTGGCCCGTGAACACAATTTGGAAACTACTTTCTCCTCTGTGAACACTAGAGATTTCGATGGTACTGGTGCCTTAGAATTCCCAAATGACGAAATCTTAACTGATGCTTTAACTAAATTGAACAATGTTGATTTCAGAGGTTCTATCATTACCGTTGAAAGAGATGACGACCCACCTCCAATTAGAAGATCTAACAGAGGTGGTTTCAGAGGCCGTGGTGGCTTCCGTGGCGGTTTCAGAGGTGGTTTCCGTGGCGGTAGAGATGGTTTCCGTGGTGGTAGAGACGGTTTCCGTGGCGGTTACGGTGGCCGTGGTGGCTTCCGTGGCGGTAGAGACGGTTTCCGTGGTGGTTACAGAGGTGACTTCGGTGGTTCCAGAGGCGGTTACGGTGCTCCAAGAGGTGACTACGGCGGCTCTAGAGGTGGCTATGGTGCCCCAAGAGGTGACTATGGCGGTTCTAGAGGCGGTTACGGTGCCCCAAGAGGTGGTTACGGTGCTCCAAGAGGTGACTATGGTGCCCCAAGAGGTGACTACGGTGCTCCAAGAGGTTACGGTGCCCCAAGAGGTGATTATGGTGCTCCAAGAGATTCTTACAGATCCAGAGAAGGTGGTGCTCCAAGAGAACATTCTCCAACCAGGTAAGTTCTTTGTTTCCTTTCCCCCAATGACAACCAAAATTATATTTAGAAATCCATATATGTTTATTTTTTAGATCTATCCATTGTATCAACTTTCCCAAACTTTAGTTATATGAAAAATTTTATCCTAAGGAAATACCAAAAAAATTATATTATTATTATCTTTCCCTTTTTCAAACCTTTTCTTTCCCTTCCTTTTATTAGTCTATATCTTACTACGATCCATCCAATTTGATGATTGAACGATTAACCTTGTGTTTTTTTTAATAATTAATAAATTATTGTGGTTAGCAAAATGGTGTATTATATATCCTTCCAAATCCATATTGTGTCCCCCATTGTATTATATATATCATGGAAACCACCAGATCTTGTAACAATTACTAACAATATCTTCTTTTGACTTACTCTTCTCTCTCTCTTTTTTTTTTTACATGT